>PVIA01017452.1:0-15575 GCA_004024845.1 Tonatia bakeri
GTCCTCCAAGTCAGGAAGGTTTTCTTAACCCAAATATACTAAAAAACACAAATAGTAAAAAGGAAGGAAGATGGGCATGATAAATTAACTATCTTTGAATTAAGAAACTTATGTTAATAAAAAGACTATGAAAGATTATAATAGCAAACTAAAGTGTGAGGAGATATACTGGCAACATGTTTTTCAACAAAGTGCTTTATCTGGAATATCAAAGGAATGCCTATGAATCACTTTCTTAAAAAGTTGGATAACCAACAGAAAAATGAGCAAGAGATTTGAACAAGAACATCTGAAGACAGAATGTCCAGATGGCTCAAGTAAATATATGAGACAGTATTCAACTTCAACCTCATTGTTATTGGAGAAATACGAAGTAAAACCACAATGAGATACCGATGCACCCATGAGCATAGCTAAGCTTTTAAATGCCAGGTGCTAAAGACACTGTGGAGCAAATAGGAACTCTCAGGTGCTGCAGGCGGGAGTGTCATTTAGAACAATCATAGTGGAAGAGTTCGACACTAGCCACTGGGCCACTATATTTCCAAGTCAGTCCTGGAAATATACACACCCAACAGATGTGTGCTCACATGCACACCAAGAAAGCACATACATGTACTATAGTAGCAACATTATTCTTAAGATTCCGAATGGTAATGACCCAGGTTGTCCAACAACAGTGAAACATACCATTTCTATGTTGAATGATATGATTGAATCTCACAGAATATTATTGATGGAAAACAGACCATGCCAAAAGAATGAATATGCTATGACTCCATTTGAATGAAACTCAAAAGCGAGCTAACCTAAAGTATGCTGTTGAAAGTCCAGATGGTGTTCCCTTTGGGAAACAGGCAGGGTTAACGACTGAGAGGGGACACAAGAGGAAGGCTTCTGCAGGCTGGCACTGTTCTGGTGTCTGAGCTGGGCGGTGACGGTGTGAATGTTTATGGCAATTCGCTAAGCTGTACACTTAGTTTTGTATGCTTTCCTCTGTGTTTGTCACAGTTGATCATAAAAAAAACTTTAAGTGAATATCATTTCATTCTGCATTTTATTTCTAAAATTTTAACCTAAAGAAACAAGTTGATATAAGATATAAAAAGATATTCATAGCATTATCATTAATACAGTAAAAAATTGGAGACAATCTAAAAATTCAACAATAGAGTATTGGTTCAATAAATTAGAATATATCCATGAAGTTGATAAAATATATCTATTAAAAGTGTTTCTGTAGATCTGTTTGTTCACGTGGAAGGGTATTATGTTATATTAAGTAAGAAAAATGATTCATAGATTAGGATAAGTCATCTAATATTAATATTGAAAATATATGCATAGAAAATTATGGTAAAATAATTAATATGTTAATAGTTATTATCCTATATAGTATAAATTTGGTAATTGTTTTCCTAATTTTTCTATAAGCATAGATTACTAAAGTTATAAATAATAACTACCATTTATTAAGCACAAACTGTGTGACAAATTTTCAGAAATAAATTTTATACTTTAAAATATATTTTATATATTTTTCTTATTTAATCTTCACAAAAACCCAGCATGACAAATACAATTATCTCTGTTTTGCAGCTGAAGAGATTAAGGAGAAGAAACGTACAAGATCAAACACCAGAAAGTGGTCAAAGTATTCAAACCAGGGTCTGGGCTCCCAGCAAGCACTGCTTCTCACCACATCACACAATACAGATGTATCAAGACTTCGTTTCATAGCCAGGCTTTGAGCTCAAATTTCTTTATTCTGTTTTAAGCAACAGTTTCTATAAGGTCATAAAGTAACACACAAAGACCAGCTTAGAAATAAAAAAGACCTTGATAAGATGCTAGTTTGGATGTGAATAGGGAATGATAATAATAAGAACTACTGTTTGTTAAATGATCACCAGGTGTGCCCTGGCCGGGTGGCTTTGTTGGTTGGACTGTCATCCCGTACACCAATAGTCTGCAGGTTTGATTCCCAAGTCAGGGCACAGTTTCTAGATTGAGGGTTTGATCCCCATTTGGGGAATGTACAGGAGGCAATTGATCAATGTTTCCCTCTCACATTGATCTCTCTCTCCCCTTACCTCCACTTCTCTCTAAAATCAAACATATCTTCAGGTAAGAATTAAAAAAAAAATGGTCACCACATGCTGAGTGCCTGCTGAGTATTAGCTCATTTAACCTCATTATCCTACTGTAGATGGACTACACTAATGGTCCTAACTCTTCCTCTCTCCTTGTACCCACACTGTTGGCATACAACTTCATAGTGCCCTCCCGTTCTAGGGCTCAGCAGCGTGTTGCCTTGGCCAGTAGAGTATTAGCAACCATAAACAATCAGAGCCTTGAAAAGTGCCTCTGTGCTTCTGCTTGCTGTTCTGGCCTTCTGCCATCACTATGAGACTATGCCCAAGCTAGCCTGCTAGAGGATGAAGACACATGGCACCCAGTCAGTCACCCAAGTCATTCCAAAAGAGGTCATCTTAGATTAGCCAAAGCCAGTCAACACCCAGAAAAGTAATCAAGCCCAGTCAAGATCAGCAGAGCTTCTAGCTAGCATTCCTGTAACCCCAGACATACAATCAATGAGTGTTCTATGCCCCTGCTGATCTATGCCACTGAGGTTTTGTGGCTAAAGCCAACTGCTACAAACTCTAGGAGGCAAAGAGGACTGTTATCATTCCTAATTTACACAGAAGGAAGTTGAGGTTCGGGAAAGCCACACAGCTAAGTAAGTGGTGGAGCCAGCATTTGAACCCAGGCTTGTCTTCACACAGAGAAATTGCTTTTAATCATCATACACTATGCATTGCCTTTACCAATGCATCCCCAGCTCCAATTTTAAATTGAGCTCCAGCAATGTGTGTGTGCATGTGCGTGTATGTGCTTCCACAGCTGCTCACTGAGGATTCAAAATTTGGAAGCACTATTTTTGACTAACTCAAATATCTGAGCTACATTTAGCACTTTTAAAAAGCTGGCTATCATAGTCCTTGTGGTTCAAACCCACAATTTTCTGCATGGGGACTCTGGTCTCTCTCTCTCTCTCTCTCTCTCTCTCTCTCTCTCTCTCTCCCCCTCTCTCTCCTACACTTTTTCTTATGCAGTCCACAGGCATTTAATTTCTCACAGATGCCTTCAGTGCTGACAGGTATCCCAATATTAATGTGTGTGCTTTAAAGATTTATCCTAAAAATGCTGATGACACCAATAGAACATGCAAGACTTGACCTTCACTTGCACAGTGATTGGCATTGACTATAATTCCTTATGAGATTTCACATAATCAACATGCTGATGTGTGCGGCTAAAGTACATAATCAGTTGTTCTGTATCAAAAATCACCTTGAAGTTGAGGCAAGGAAGCAAATTCTCATATTTAATGGTCAGGAGAATCAGTTATTTGATATACAGTCAACTGTCAATAGTCCAAGTTAAGGATGTGCAGGAATAATAAATGGATAAATGACATATCCACCTAAAGTTTTCTTTTCTAACCAGGTAAAGGGATCAAATAGCAGGGCACTCGCAAGTGGTTTGGGGCCAGGTGTTGTGAATCTCTCCCCCAGAGGAAAGCATGGAATGTGGGCAAAAAATTAGAAGGGGATTTGGAGACATGACTGCTAGTCCTAGCCCCACCTCACACTGGGTGTGACAGACATCTTCCTTTGCTTCCCAGATCACTGTCCACAGCTACCCAACCTGCTCAGTGCCAGGAGATTGACAAATATGGACCTGCTTGCCTCCAGCTTACCCTTGGGTTTGCTGGATAGGGAGCACCAGCAACACATCAGCAGGATGGAGGAGAAGGAAGCAGAGGTATTTGTCCCCTGGCTTTCTTTCCCCTGCGGTGTCACAAAGGGGTGACTGTTCCCCTCCACAAAGGTCTTAGCTCCTTTCAGATGGCCCCCTCTGTACATCCCCCCCTGTCTCTGGGTTCTGCTAATGGCTGCATACCTTCAGACCTAGACATAGTAACAGCCCCACCACCTATAACTCTAGGATTCTTCACCACCTCTTATGATTTTTCCCTATACCATGCACAAACCTTTGAAAATATATCATCCCTTCATTAAACCTTCCTTGAATAATCTGCTTTGAGTGTGCTGGCACTGAGCCACTCTGTGACCCCAGGGAGGGCCCCTCACCTTATGCATCAACTTCCTAACTTACAGAATAAAGAAAATCTCATCTCAGATGGAGGGTGGGCAAATGCAGATCTCTTTCTGCAAGAGCCTAATGCCAACATCTTTGAAAGGGCTTTGTGCTACAGAATGAGTGTAAAGATATTATTATGTCCACTCACGTTGCTATCTTAAAGCCCTACTGGAACTGCAGAACAGACAGGAATCGTATGCTGGAAATATGAGGTGGGACGGAAGTATACGAAGTATCTGACTAAACGTGAGAATTTGATATAAAAAAAGAAAGAGATTAGAAGGAACAGAAATGAGACTTTCTTTGAACTACTAGCCTTCTAGTATTGTGCTGGTAGTGAATCAGACATCCTACCTACCTTCCTGTTTTCTGCTCCTTTTCATCACCTTTTCCTACTTACAGCCTACTCAGGAAAGTCTTTGCTTTGTTGAAAATAAAATTTAAATATTTTAAATTTTCTGACATAAAATGTAAATATACTCAATGATGAAAGTCCTGGATGAAAAGTGAAAACTTCACTAAGATCAATATTTGTTAACACTGCCCCTTACTTCCTCCCAGTACCCTCTCCTGATGTAGGTAGGGGCCTGGTCCCTAATATTATGTCAAACTGGCTTTTCACATTATGATGTTAACTCACAGGTAAGTTGTTAACTTTTAATAATATTCATTTCTTTGTTCTACCTTATTTACATATTACATACCCACCATGTGCCAGGAACTCTCCTAGACAGTGGTAAACAAGAAGAATAATGTTCTTTTTCTCTTAGAGCTTATATTCTTGTTCCATAGTCTACAGTTCCTAGGTAATTTTGAAAGAAAATATTAGAGAGAGAAAGTAAAAGCACTAATATTGATCTACAATATCCTTTATATACATATACAAACATAGACTACTGAGTATTCAAAAATAAAATTTCAGACCACTAAATCCAACCCTCATGCTTCCTCCCTACTTTCCACACACAGATATTGCAAATGAGAAAACAGACTTTGTGACCTTGAACAAATATCTGAACCTCTCTGTTCCTTAATCAATGGAGAATAAGCACTACAATCCCTGTGAGCTAATCTCTCCTGGTGTCTCCACGCCGTTGTTACCCTTTACGCAGCTGGGAGGTGGTCTCAGAAAGGTATCTCCCCCAGGAGCCTTCGGGCCTGTTTTCTCTCCCTGGCCATCTCCCACTCCTCCTTCAAGGCTCACCAGAAAGGCCCCTCTCAGAACTTCCAGATCGGGCTGGTCACCCTCCGCTGGTGGCATTGCTCACCATTCACATTTCCTAGTTCCTGACTGTCTTTCCCCACTAGACTGTAAGGTCTGTGAGGCCCAAACCTGTCTCTCTTCTATGCCCAGCAGGTGACAGTCATGCTGAAAAGGTTTGTGAGTAAACAAAACTAATTTATCATATTTTTCCATGCATAATGCACACTTCTGCTTAGATTTTTGAGGGGAAAATAAGGATGTGCGTTATACACGGGTACAATGATCACATAATCCCGTGTATAACACGCACAAAAGCAGGGTGCACATTGTACACCGGAGTGCATTGTACACAATAAAATACGGTAATTCATAAGGGAACTCAGTGAGAAAACTAGGTTGTATTCACAGAATTTTACATGGTAGAAAACTCAAGAATGCAATAGTTCAACATCTGAATTTTTTAAAGTAATAATAATAAATTCGATCATGTTTTTAGTTAAGAGAAAATAGAAGGCTACCCATGCTGGTCTTAGTAAGTGAGGAGCTAGACAACTAGACTCTCCTTCTCACTGTTTTTTTTTTTCCATTCTCTTTTTGGGACCTTCTCTTGTGCCAATGGTAATTCATACAAAACGGTCCCTTTCCTCCCTTCGCCTAGAGCAGCGTACAAAACATGTCGCCCAGCTTAGGGAAAGGCAATTTCCTCCCGGAGTCTAAAGGGAAGGCGAATAGACAATTCAAAGGGAGGGAACCTTTTCCCTCCAAGCCCAACGACTGCATGCACAGTCCTCAGGGTGGAGAAAAGACTGCAGAGAAACACAGATGGCGTGCTGGCAGTTGGGTGAATTAATGTGATTGCATCAGGTAATGTTTCAAGTGAGATATTCATGTAATTCATGCAAATTCAGAAATAATTGAGGTTCGTGTTTCTAGGATAAAGTCATGGCATTTGCTTTTACCTGAATTATCCCCAAAAAGGGTCATTTTTATTATTCCATATTCAATTATTCATAACCACATACTCATAGGTTTGAGAACCGTGAAAGGTCAGCCCTCCTTGATTCTGCAATTGTTTTCCTCTGAAGTCGGGGAGTGTTCCATGAATATGCACGCGCACACGATGCTGACACTTCCCTCACTGTTCATTAACAGTGTGTGCACTGTATATTTCAAAGTCAAACAAATAATACCTGTCATGAACATGAATGTTTAATATCTCCTATATTTCATTTTAAATGAAATGTCAAAATGATGGAAAATATTTCCATGGAAGTTTGGAAAGGGCAGCATCTCACCAATATTGCCTTGTGAAATTCGGCACTGGTGCAAAAACATCGTTAAATCAGTACCACTGCTACTGAAATCAGATTGGGTTTTGGGGGGGTATTTTATTGCTTTTGTCATTCCTGGCAAATGTCAATGTGAAACCTGTTTGCCGAGTCGATATGCTTTGGGGGACTGATGGGACTGCTGTCCTCTTTTCATCTGAAAATGGATGCTGTTTATTTACAGCCTGCTTCAATTCTGTGCTTTTGGTCTCAAAACACATTTTATTTGTATGTGATGCTCCTCTTAACATACACGCCCTTTGTACCTCTTCATTCTTTAAATGCTATTTCCCATATTTAATGGCAAGAAAGTCAATTTGTTCTGACCTCCCTTTTCTCTTCAACCCTTGGTCCGAATTTACTTGTGCACGGCTATCCACTCGCCTGTGCACAGACACCTTTAGGAATCCTCAGGACAGATCTGCAAGGGTGTGTGTGCACACTCTGCCTCACCCAGCTGCCAAAGCAGAAGATTGCACATAGCTATGACATTTTTCTATGCCCTAATTACATGACCTAACATGGAAAGGGTGAAATGAGATTTATTCTGCATAAGAAGTCAGTGTAAAATACAGAAAAAGATAAATATTACTTAGCAACTAGTCTTTGTGGGGAACTTTGCACATGAACCAGCATAGTCCCTAGAACATAGTGCTAGCTCCATAGTGATAGAACCATTGTTTAAAGGAGAAATGCTAACAGACCGGGACTGGCGGGTGGGATTGGGACAGATTGGGAGGCAGAGTAGTAGGAACAGGAGTCAAAGATATGTATATGTGATGTGGACCGCGGCTTGTGGGGTCCACGTCATTAGGGATGAAATGAGACATTCACGTGGACTACCGCGTTCGGTGGAGGAAAAGGGACAGCATGGCTTTTCTCTCAAGGGGAGCAAAAACCTCGGCCTCCACCATGACAGGCCTTTATTGGGTTTCCCCCACCCCTTCCATGATGGTCCTCATTTACCATGCACGGGTTCACTTTAAGTGGTTACCTTTTACAGAAAACAAAGGAGCCAATGCTGCTAATCACATCACAGAAGAGGGATATTTGCAAATGAAAAGGCAAAAGTGGTTGGTCCTGTTACACTCATCCTTGGAAGGTTTAGCGTAGTTTTTAGGAAGTTGTTTTTCAGTAAATGTCCTCAATTCAGGGTGAGGGAGTTTTCACAAAAAGCAAGATTCATAGCGGCCTAGGCACATTGCAGGCCTGATTCCCCACAGGAGAACCTATCTGTGGGTGTAGCTCCTGTGCATCTCCGAGTGGGAGCTGGGCGCACACCATGCAGGATGGTCTACTGCATATATGGAGGAAGAGAAGAGGGTACCCACAGATGGCCGGAGAAAGATGCAGTTGATAAAGATCATGCAGAAAAAGTCAAAGAGCCAAAGAGTCCTGTGTCAGCAAAGCTACAGAAGGACTGACTGGTCCAAGTCCACTTGGTGAGAACCTGAATGATTAAATGTTCACTGTGAAAAATGAGAATCTCCCACTCCTATGAAAACAAAAGCTTCTCTTGATTTTATTATTTAAGAAACAGCTCCATTGGGAGGAGTTGGCTAGCACCCACATGCACAGCCCACACAAACAGATGCCATTCACCTGGACAGTAACGCACAGAAAATGATTGGCTACCCAGTTTCAAAGAGTGTGGGAGACAATATCATGTCTGTAGGGTCCCAGCTATTCTCAGATGCAGCCTTTTATGAAGTTTCCCTATGCAATGCTAGGTATTGGCAGTATTTTTGACCAGCAAACAGACTACCTTTGTTGGGCCATTACTTATCCGCCTTACCTCCATTTTTTCTATTAATCATTGATATACCTCAAAACTCTGCACACCTTCTGGCCTTGGCCAGATAGTACAGTTGGTTAGAGCATCATCCCTGATACACAAAGGTTGTGGGTTCAATCTCTGGTGAGGGCACATACAAGAATCAACCAATGAATGCAGAAATAAGTGAAACAACAAATCTATGTCTCACTTTCTCATATTAATAAATTTTTAAAAATTTTTAAATAAATAAACTGGAACAATCTCTATTTTGAAAAACTACACAGCTCTGGTTGGTGTGGCTCAGTTGGTTAGAGCGTCATCCTGTAAACTGAAAGGCCATGGGTTGAATTCCCACTCAGGGCATGTGCCTAGGTTACAGGTTCAGTCCCCAGTCTTGCACGTGCAAGAGGCAAACAATCAATGTTTCTCTTGCATCAATGTTTCTCTCCCTCTTTCTCTCTCCCTTTCCCTGTGTCTAAAATCAATGAGCATGTCCTCAGGTGAGGGTAAAAAAAAAAACTACAGAGCTTCTGATCAGTTGTGGGTAAACACTGTTACCACATTCACACAATATAACCAAAGCAAAAGAGACAGGTGTTCATCCTAGCCAATATAGCCATTTCAGGGGGAAATGCAAGATGTCTATCTTTTAGAGATTCAGAAAATTGCTCATGGAGTCCCAGCACAATACACATTGACCTCTAGGGTCAAAGGATGCTCTATTGGAAAGCACCGATTAACTATGATTTTTGTATGATTTTGGGAGAAGGTAGCTGACCCCCTGGTAAACCTGTAGAGTGGTTCCCTCTGATCCCCTGAATTTCCATAGCTTTGTTCCTTCCTGTTATCTCCCCTCCAACCCTTCTTTAGATGTCTAATGTCTCCCCACCATATCATAACTTAGATCAATTTATTCATTTCCCTATATGATCACATTATTACATAGGTCAGATAATACTTTAATTCTTGAAACTTGGATATAATTGTTTTCTACATCATATCACTTTTATCACTTGTAGTAATTATAAACGGTCTCCAGATGCAAGGTCACATTTGTGTTTCTCAAGACTGTTCCAAGTCCAATTGTACCTTCTAGGCACTCCCTATTCTCGCTTGGATGGTTCAAGGGCACCAAGTACTTACACAGTCCATAAAGAAAGGCCCTTGACCCCCTAACCGAGAAGGATGGATCCTAATGTCTATTTCAACTGCCTTCCTGCCCTTGTCTTTCTCAGCCTTGTAATAGTGCTGTCAAGCCTTCTTCAGTCGCTGCTGGTCTCTGTAGCTTTGCTTAAGCAGATCCCAATGCCACTCCCTCCATGACAAGTAATCTTGGCTCCAAACACCACCACAATTAGTTACTAACCAGTTCAGAGCCCTGGAGGTGTGCCCTGAGATCCTGTTGCCTTAGAGGCATCATGCCAGCATGAGACTAGGCACCCACTCACTCCCCCATCCTTATGGAACTTGCCACTGCTTCCCCTCTCCCAGGTACCTTTCCCCCTGCTGAAACCAGTATCCTGTTTACTCCTTACTACCTTAATAATGTGGTAGAAACACAGAGGCCTGTCTAATCTTTCGAGGGTCAAAGGTTGGAGAGAGGAAGAAGAGGTTGATGGGCAAGGGGAAGATTCCTTCCACCTCTTCCTAATGAGGTGCCCAAGACAGACGTTCACTTGGCATTAAAGCCTGGCCTGAACTGGTATGTGACTATTTATGGTCTCTATTTATCCTGGTCACTACACATAATCATACATTGCTATAGAAATACTGATATATTTGATTATTATGTGCTGTCCCAGACTGTCCTGGAGGTCTTCTTTGGTATATACGTTACATTTCTAAGTTCAAATAATTCTGCAACCTAGCTGTTCAAAGTTTTAGAAAAAGGAACAGTAAACTGATATATTCCAGTCTTTCAGGAACAACCTTTGCCAGGAGAAAGCAGGCCTAAGAACACTCATTTCTTCCAGATCTTAATCAGGATGTTTTGTTTTAATACTGAGTCATTTCACAAGGCCTAAAATTTAAACCATTAAAATGCAAGATCTGTGCACCATAGACGTTCTTATGTCTGAACTCCTTACCTCTGGGGAGTCTTGCGGGTGGAATGAGATTCAGGGATGGAGGCGGAGGAGGGCTTGAAAGTCAGAGATGAAGTGAGAGTTAAAGGCATCACTTGATTTTTTTTAAGTCCAATAGCTCTTTTTTTATGGTCATAAAATAGATGTGAATATCATTACAGCAACCAGATGGCTATATCAAAATGTCATGAACTCCATGAGAGAAAGAAAGAAATCTTCATAGCTACTAAAGGAGAAATCGTAGCTACTCCCAGGAGGTCTAAGGCCCCTGAGAGGGAGATGGCACCCAGAAGTCTGGCCAGCGAAACGCTGTGAAGCCCACAGGTCAGCACAGGAGAGCCACAGGCCTGCGTTGTCCAGATGGCACAGCATGGATCCTCACAGGCTTTGTTTTGTTGTGTTTAATGTGTTTAATAGCTTGCCACCATTAAAACTTGGAAGTTTTCACATAAATATCTTGGTATCTGTTTTCTCAAAAAACCTAAGACCTGGCAACATCGGGCCCTCGTTTGTGCACAGTAGCAAGCGCCCAGAGCCGAGGACAGGCACTGACCGTTTTAGGCAGGCTTGACCTCTCGGCTTTCCCCCAGGCCCCTCGTTCTCCATTCTCCCCAGAGCTCCTGGCCCCCACCAGCATTCAGGAGTGAGACCGGGGTTTGGCCACCCCAGGACCTCTGGGGCATGCCATTAATTCTGAGATGGACCAGCGACATGTGGGGGTTACACATGACTCAGACAAGCTGGGGAAAGCTTTCTGAGCAGGGGGACCAACAGTCTGGCTCCGAAGCACATGTCTGAGCAGCAATGACTAATAAAATGATCCGGGGAAGCCCCAAAGGGAAACCCTGGGAACTGAGAAGTCAGTGAAGATTTTTGAAGAAGTAAAACAAGACTGGGGAGCAGGGGGTGCAGGTACCTTAGCTGAAAAGAACCACAAGGAACAACTAATATAATTATTTTCACCAATAAACAATTTTTTGCCTTCCTCCCAGCCAGACACAAACATCCTTAATATTGCTGGTACACCTTCTAAGAACAGGTGTTTTACATATGTTGCCTCATTTACTCTGTACAGCATCCCTGGGAAGCAAGTATTGTTATGTCAAGTTTAGAAATAAAGAAACTGAGCCCTAGAGATTCTAAGTTACTTTCTCAAGGACACTAGCTTATAATTGTTATAACCAAGACTCAAACTTAGATTTTCATAACCCTCAAATTAATTCACTTTTCATTATACCACTAGCCAAAAGTAAATGTTTATCTTTGTCTACCAAGAAAGTAATTACTCAAATAATTGAAGCATCCTAATTCTTTTCTTCTCTCCTATTAATAAAAGTCACTTTCAGGATCTGACATAAGCCAGTAATACCTTAGTGTGAATTTAAGTCATTTTGGAGTTTTAATGAACACCTGAAAGGTTTTTCACCCAAATGAAGAGATAAATACTCTAGGGTAGAAGGGTACTTTTTGTTGTTGCTGGAGTCACAAAACTGGTTTTTTAAAACCATACTTAGGTGTTGGAAAAGGTCATCAAGGGGACATGACTGCTGATTGACCCACCAGTTGGACCCTGGTAACTGGGGGCTTCTCACTCCCTCCCCTGTCTTCAGAATGCACATTCTGCCCACCGTTCTCACCGTGGGAGATGTTTTCAGGGATGCAGGCTTGACAGCAATGTGTTGTTGAGGCCATCTGGACAGTACATGGGACTGAACCCAGTTAAGGCCTCTACATAAACTTTTAAGATTCTGTCACGTGGGTGCAGAGATCTACTCATCTTTTGGCCATCCAAAATTAGCCTCATATGTAAGTTCCCTTGCTGATTAAATCCACCAACTACCAATCCGGAATTGTCTGCCTCTTTCTTTGGTCTCTTCCTGCCCTCCATGCACTGGGAACAGTTTCCAAACCAGCATTAAGTCCTCACCAAACTTGCAAATATGATCCAGGAGGTATGCCCAGGGACCACACATTTAAGTTTCCTCTGGCAAACCCTGACCAGTCAAGTCACAGCCTCCCAGCAAGGGGACAGTCAGAGAACAATAAAGCGCTGACCCTTCAGGCAATGCAAAAGTCTCCGGCATTCAGGTGCCTAGCACATGATCTCAGAAAACTCAATTATTAATATGAATATATGAACATCGTTTTGTTGTGATTAGATTTCACTTTAATTTAAATTTTGTTAAAGCCACAAGGGAGCAAAGAAGCAGTCTCGTGAAATAAATGAGTCAGGCTCAGTTTTATTTTTCATGTTTGCAAGCCAAGATTATCGGCAAATCTTATCAGTCAGGCGGCAAATTACCAAGAACTCCATTAAAAATGTGTATAGTCATTTTCATTTTTGAAAGATTCAAGACTATAAATAATTAAATGCATTAGACATCTGTTATTTATGAGCTGAAATGACAGTTTTAATTTAGTTCTTCATTTAGCGGAGCCTGACGCACTGTGACTCTAAAGGAAAACACAGGAAATATCTAAAAATGACATCTTTTAGAGACTGCAGTGACCATAGGTGCAAATCAAAACCTGCTTATTTTCACTTCCCTTCAAGGCCTGTCAAGACACAATCTTCATTCATGACCTGTGTTATCTGTCCTCGGAAATTCTGATTGGCTGACAGACCAGGCCCGGATCTGCTAATTTCACAGTGCAAATAAGGGAGCTTAGTATGAGCTGTGGGCATGCTCCCAATTAATTATACATGAGAAACTAAGTCGCTAGATCAGATCTACAGACCATTTCAGGGAAATGCCAGAGAATTCAAACTGCCTGCCTTACCTTTCCCAAGAAAGGTTGTTGCTTGGGTTTCCCAAAGATGTACAAAACCTCATGGGTTATAGAAAGAAAGAGGCAAAACACAGATGCAGGAGTTGTGATTTGGAAGCCAAGGGATAATATGTGAATAATTAAGGTGTACTACAGTCACTAAAGTCAGAAAATGAGAGATTATTTTTGGAAATGTAGGCTCTCTCATCACTCAGCCCCACAAACCCACACACATCAGCCATGTGTCCTGTGTGACAAGATACCTTTGGATCCCTAGCTAAGAAGAAGTGCAACTATCTGCAGCTGTAACATGCCAGAACTGTGATGAATCCTGAAGTAATCCTAGCCTCGAGTGATGGGGACTCACAACACCTTGGCCTCTGTCAGAGCTGCGGGAAGTGTCACAGGTCACATCACCTGTGCCCAGTCTCTTAAGAGGGGCACCATCTGACAGAGCACAGCAAACTTTGACTACAGGCTATAGTTTGGAAATTACTGCAAGATTTAATGTTTGGTAACTGATTCCAATCCAGAGATTGATTAGTTGATTGATTGATTGATTGATTGATTTGGAGTTTGGCAAGTTTAAGCAATTTGCTTGGTGAATTTTTGTCTGTGTGTTTGTGTTTCACGTGTACAAGGCATAAAACACTGGGACTCTTGAGGAAAAAGGACCAACCCAGAATTAGATGCATTCTGTGCCCTTAGAACTGATTAATCATCTAACATGAATGTATGTTTCAGGATCATTTGCAACTCCATTTTCTTTGGAGAAGGGATTAATTTTTTTTTCCAATGTACAGAATAGAAATCAGGAAGCAAACCATTGCATCCCAGCAGAAATAGTACACAAAGGGTAAAAAGTCCCCTGGCTCCCTCTCCTGCATCTTTCCAAACCCCCAGCTGAGGCCACCCTGTTCTTCCTCAGCACTGGAGCTAATCCTACGGTCAGAGAAATATTAGAACCATTGAGCCTCTGGGACTCACCTGTTGAGCCTGTGGATGCTCCTGCCCAGACTTTGGATCCCAGATCCAGGGCCAGGAGTCCTTCTTGCCTTGCTTCCTGCAACAAACACCTGCCTTTTCTACTGGTGCCCACAATGTCCTCAGAGCTCCTGAGCACTTGCCTTCATCTCCTCTAGTTCTTCTAGGAGATGGAATCAGCCTTGCTTGACCTTCTGTGCTTGTTCCCCAGAAAGTAGTGTCCTATGCTTTAAACTCACTGCCCACAACAAGCTCAGACTCTGTGATGTGGCCAGCCTGGATGCCTGCCATGACCTTCCCGTGGCTCCCCAGCCACCACAGCCACCAGTTGCCTCTGCTGAAAATCCCCAGGGTCTGTTTTGCCTCCTTTCCTTCACCTGCCCCACCCAGCTGGTTTCCCAGCCTCCAGGATGACCCAGTCTTACAACGGCACACCAGATCTGATAACCAGGCTGTTAGCTTTTCCCTCTGCTCCAACAACAATCCTGATTGACAGCTTTTCAGGGATTTCTGACTTCCCCAGCTGCTAGTCCTGCACCTCACCCAGCTCTGTATTCCTCTGCTCAAATTAATCTAGACAGGAGATGATTTAGCTTGTAATGTGAGGTTAATTACAAAAGTGATAACATTTCTAAATAAAAATGAGCTCCTCAACTTTAAAAATCTAAATTAAAATAAAACCAAAAAGAAATCATTTTTGGTGCAAAACATGACCCCAGTTCCTGACCCTTGCAAACACTTCTGCCAGCAGAACTTGTTCTTTTAAGCAGGGCCAGCTTCATGCAAGTACAACCTGAGCAGGCGCACAGAGCCCTGCCTGCCCTCGGAAGCACCCTGCACTTGCCTTGGTGTTCCACTGTTCCTGCCTAGAAATTCCTGATTTTATCTCTGAAATTGTGTTTTGTAAGTGAAGCACAGTGGTACAATGGAGCATGCTAGTGAGCAGAAGCAATGTGCTTGATATGCAAATTCCCTGTAGTTTCTTTCACCCCATTAACATAGAGGGGTCTCATTGCCCCATGAGCCTAGAATTCTGGTGGACTCATGGTGCATCTACAAGACTCAGAGTGATAACAAGCATGAAAGGCAAGGACCTACATCCCAGATTGCTCTATCCAGCAAAGCTTTCATTTAGAATGGAAGGGCAGATAAAGTGCTTCTCAGACAAGGGCAAGTTAAAGGAGTTCATCATCACCAAGCCCTTATTATATGAAATGTTAAAGGGACTTACCTAAGAAAAAGAAGATTAAAAATATGAACAG
>PVIA01017453.1:0-15626 GCA_004024845.1 Tonatia bakeri
CTCAGAAAATAAGCTTCCGAGAAACCCCTCGCCCCTTCCGCCACGCGAACCTGCGACGCAGAAGAGGACCCTCACCCGGCCATGCCGGCCCCTGATCTGCGACTTCCAGCGCCCGGACCTGTGAGCTGTACATTTCTGTTGCTCGGATGTCCCCATTCTATGGTGTTGGGTTAAAGTAGCCCGACCGGGCGAAGTCAGCGACTTCCTGCATCTGGCGTCCTTCACTGAGCAATCCACCCGATATTTTGATTTAGTAACAGTGACTAACGTTTACCGAAGACCTGCGGCACCCCAGGTGCTGCTCTGCGCGCTCTGCCTGCGTTAGCCTGTTCGAACGTCTCCACGACGGTGAGGAGGTCCTGTGTTTATCCTCGCTCTCCGTCGTGTGAGCAGAGGTGCAGAGAGGTGGCCTGGCCTGCCGGGGTGTTTTTCTTTCTCCTTTTTATTTGTATTTTATTTCATTGTTACGTTTTGCATCTTCAGCCTCCTTGTATTTTACTGTGGTAAATAACAGGATGTTGACTATCTTTAAATTGATTTTAGGGAAAAGCAGGGAGGAAAGAGGGAGACATCAGTTTGTTGTTCCACGTATTCATGCATTCATTGGTTGATTTTTTAAAAAATGATTTTATTTATTTATTTTTAGAGAGAGGGGAAGGTAGGGAGAAAGAGAGGGAGAGAAACATCCACGTGAGGAGGAAATATGGACAGGTTGCCTCCTGCCCACGCCCCGAATGGGGATCAAATTGGTAACCGAGGCCTGTGCCTTGACCAGAAATCAAACTGACGACCTTTCAGTGTATGGCCACACTCCAACCAACTGAGCCACACCACACAGGGCCATTGGTTGATTCTTACATGTGCCATGACCGACAGGGGCTGCCCGAGGGGGCTGGCGTGCAAGAGAGCAGACAGATAATCAGTCAAGCCTGGCTGCATGCATCACTTAAAGCTCCTAGAGCCAGCTACGCCTGAAGCCAGCCCTTCTCACTGACTTCTCACTCAGAGGAGCCAATCAATTCCCACTTTTTCTGAAGACAGTTATGGTGTGGTTTTTAGTCTCTTGAGACAGAAAGGGGCTGGCTGGGTGGAGTGGGAATAAATGTGGTGAAAAGGCACTGGGAAGTAAGCTCCTTCCCGTAAAGGGGAGAGGCACAAGCAAGCAGGAGTGGGTGGGAACACAGCCCATCTCAGGGGACAGACAGCAGGTTATCGAGGTGGCTGCAATGTGGAATTTGTGAGGGGTCCTGGTAGGGTCCTGGTGCCACTTTCTGGTTGCAAGACAAAGGAACAAGGCCCACTGATGGAGGGCTTAAACTTTGGAAGGATCCGAAGGCTTTGTCCGTCCAGGAGCAGCAGGAGCCACGAAGGGGTTTAAGCAGCAGAGCGACGTGATCAAGCTGTGTCTTCCCAGGAGGCCTCTGCACTCTGAACCGCTAACCGGCCGGCAGACATGGAAATTGCTTCTCCCCCGTGCAAACGCAGGAGGTGTGAGGCCACGGGCGTTAACATTAGAACTCCCGTGTTTGTGGGGTTCATTCACAAGGACAAAATCACCAAAGCCCTGTTTGCGTTAACCAAGACTGGGAACAAGCTAAGTGCCCATCACGAAGAGGAGACCAGGGTTAAAGAATGAAGCGCAACAGAGTGCGTTTGAAGATCTAACTGGTTTTAGTAAGCAACTCACAAATTGGGCAACTAGACGGGCAGAAGTCTTCACAGGAAGCAAGGCAGGGCAAGGAAACTATTAACAGAAGGGAAAGGGGAATTATTTTTTGACCAGGACATCTTTGGAGGCAGGGAATAATAAAGGCTTTTATCATGCAGACTGCCTCTTCTTTCTGCGGGGGAGGGGAGATGGAGAGAGGGTTCACACTGACCAGAAAATTCCAGGTTGGTTAAGAATATGTTTCTGAGAGAGATGGAACAGCTGTCAGGTCAGGTATTAAATCTTGGTTTGGTATCATGAGTTTTGGCACAAGTGACGCCAGGCACTGTGTGGGGCACGTGGTCTTCTGTTTAACACCGGCACAACCTCATGGCTCATCCGTGCAATGAGGTGCTGCACTGCTTTACAAAAGAATGAGCTGAGTCTCTGCGCACTGCAGTGCTGTGCTGGTGAATATTTAACCACCGGCTCTCTGGGGAGGACATGGCGCTGGTCAATAGTATCTGCCAATGTCTGTGGTGTGAATGTTCCCACCTCGGCTGATTTTTAAAAGGTTGTATGTATTTGTTTTTAGAAAGAGGGGAAGGGAGGGAGAAAGAGAAGGAGAGATACATTGATATGAAGAAGAATCATCAATTAGTTGCCTCTGGAACATGCCCTGAGTCCAGACCGAACCTGCAACCCATGCACGTGCCCTGACTGGGAATCAAACTGGCAATCTTTTGCTTTGTAGAATGATGACCCAACCAACTGAGCCACACTGGTCAGGGCCCAGCAAACATCCTCTTACTGAGCTTTGCTTTATTGCACTTCACGGATGTTGTGATTTTTACAAATCGAAGGCACGACCCTCCACCAGTAAAAAGGCTTTGATTCGTTTTATTGCAGTGGCCTGGGACTGAACCGCTGCATTTCTGAGGTATGCCTGTATACACTCCAGTTTAAAGACAAGGTGCAGAATCATCTTCCCAACTTGAGGAGTGCTTCACCTTCTGCGCTTATGTGGGAGAGACTACCTCTGGGAGAAAACCAGAGAGAGTGGGCCCGGCACCCCCTGGAGGGGCCCCAAGGGGAGGGGAGAAGGACGGCACTCACAGTGCCCTCCCCTGTGCCTCCAGAACTCTGTGACCTGTGGCCTTAATTACCTATTAACATTTTTTGAGCTGTTCTATAAAAAGTACCGCCTCCAGCTGCTGTTGGGAGCAGGGACACGGAGGACCACGAGCCTGGGCCACGTGAAGGCCTGGGCAGTGACCCGGGAGCGGACCGGACAGGGCTGCCAAGGCATCACGGCCTGTTCCGGGAGGTCTTGCCATGGAATGTTCTGAGCTTAACACTTAACACTTAGAAGGCTCTGGGCGGCCGGGCCAGTCCCTCAGGCCCAGCCTCTGCAGGCCAGCCAGCCGGGTGGCTCTCCCAGCCAGGCCCCTTGGTACCCTCGGCCCCCTCGGCCCCTACATAAAAAGATTCCAGTGAGATCAGGCCAAGTCCACCTGTCCAATGGATCAAAGCTCTCTGCCCTTTGTACCTCGTCTTGTAAGGGTACAGCTGACTCCCACACTGCCCCACTCCCGGATTCCTCCCCCTGTCTTCTCCTGCTCTCTCCCCACTCCTCTTCCTCCTCTCCCCCCCATCCCCACCCCAGGCTTTTCCTTCCAGTCCTGCACCTTCTCCCCCAGGGTCTCTGAAACATCGAGTCTCTCTCTCTCTGCTCTAAGCCTTTGCTGTTCCCTCTGCTTGGAACTCCCTTCTCCCACCTCCTCACCAGACTGTGGTTTGTCCCGGGGATCTTGGTTTCCTTCCATCCAGTAACAACAATTTGCCAGGCATCAGCTCTTTGTTTGTCACCCTGCCAGCGTGAGGGAGCGGGGCTGCAGGGAGGTCACATCCCAGCTGGGAAGACAGGAAGTAAAGGAGTCGGCAAAAACCAGAAGCAGGGGAATTCTTTCAAAGAGTAAAATGCTGCCACGATAACTGATCTGCAATCTGAACACGCCTGGGAAGTACAATGCCCTGGAGGTTGGGAACGAGCTCGGAGAATTCAGGAATCAGAAAGGCCAGTGCAGCTGATCGATGTGGTCAAAAACATTGATCTCCATGGGCGTCATAGACTCTGTGAGCAGCTTGACCTCTCTTCCTCCAGGAAGCCTTCCTTGACTTCATCAGAGTTCCCATCCCAACACTGTTCACTCTAGGTTGTCACAGGCGTGCCTCCATCACTGCCCCCTGAGGGTCTTCCACCACTGTGTCCCAAGCACTGTCCAGCAAATATCTGGGTACACAGCAGGTACACAGTGAATCCCCTGGCCATCTCCGGAAGGCTAATTTTCTCTACCTTCTTGTCTCCCCAGCCTAAGCCTCTTCCCGACCCAGCCCTAGCATTCCTGAGCGTCCCACCTGGCCACTCACACTGGCTGTGGCCCAGGTGCTTTCATCTCCCCTTCAAAGGCCCATCTGGGGAGGATCCCCAGCTCCAGCTGCCTCTGATGGGCTTCAGGCCCAAGGTGAAGGCTCTGAAGTGGTCAGATCAAACACCTCGAGGGCTGGTCTTCAGCTGGGCCAGGGCCAGCGTGGAGGAGGCTCCGAGGAGACACAGGTTCCCGACATGAGTGTTCACGGGTAGAGAGTGGAAGTGAGCTGGGCAGGGTGTGAATCCAGCAAAGGTGCTCATACTATTCCTCCTCATTAACAATACGACTTCCAATTGCTGGCTCATCCTGTGCCAGGTGCTGAAGTACTTTTTTACAGTAATATTATTTATTAATTTGAATTGGCAGCATATGGTCAGGGTACAAAATGCAGAAGACCCCAAAGGCTTATGGGAAAGAGAAAGTATCCTTATTTCACAATTTTAAAAGATTGGTAAAAAGCACCCCTCATGTTGGGTGAGGGCAGCTCAAAAAATTTTTAAAGATTTTATTTATTTTTAGAGAGAAGGGAAGGGAGGGAGAAAGAGAGGGAGAGAAACATCAATGTGTGGTTGCCTCTTGTGTGCCTCCACTGTAAACTCAGCCCACAACCCAGGCATGTGTCCTGACCAGGAATTGATCCAACAACCCCTTAGTTTTCAGGCTGGCACTCAATGTACTGGGCCACACCAGCCAGGGCTGCAGCTCATGTTTTTAAACAAGGTATGTCTGCTGTTCACCCAGTTCCTCTTCCTGGAGGCAACTACAATGACCAGTTTCATTCGGAATGTTTGGTCAAAAAATATTTATTGAGCACCTACTATGTGCCAGGCACTGTTCTCTGGGTTGAGGCTCTAATGGCGAGCGACAGAGGCTAAAGTCCCAGTGTGCTTGAACTGATGTTCTAATGGAAGAGATGGGTGAAAAACAAAGACATAAGGAGGATGTGGAGTGCCCTGAATGGTGGGAAGTTCCGTGGAGAAAAATTAAGTACAGGCGAGAGGTAAGATCTGGGCATCAGTTTTTCGATAGGAAGTCAGAGAAGACGGGACAGCAGGGTTGTGTGTTGGTGGGAATGGTCAGGATTCCTGGATTCTGGAAGAACAGCAGCAGAGAGGGAGGGGAGAATGGCTGGAATGTCGTCCTTGACTACACAGGAGGGAAAGTGCCCCGCGCTCAAGAACATAACTGATCACTGGAAAGGAAGGTGCGTTTCCCAAAGGTGACCGCGAAAATGTCTCCCATCCCACAGACTCCTACAGTGTGACCTTAACATTCCTCCCACGGAGTGTGTTTCGTGTGAAGTTAGGTTCCCTCCCCTCCAGCCCAGGCAGAACTTTGTGACTGCCTTGACCAGTGAAGTCGGGGCCTCCCCACTTGCTCTGAGGGCCTGCATGCTTCAAACCTAGCCGCTATGCTGTGAGGAAGCCCAGCTAGCCCACGCAGCGGGACCGTGCAGAAAGGTCCCATGCAGGTGCTCCGGCTGTCGGCTCAGCTGAGGTCCCAGCCAGCAACTGCCAGCACCAACTGTTGGACGTGAGTAAAGTCCTTCCAGCTGATTCTAGCTCTCAGCCATCGGGTCTGGGGACGTTTTCTTCTGATGGGTCTTCTTTTTTCAGGGAAGGAGCAAGATCTCTGTTGAGAGTGAAAAAAGGGGAGGAGGTATAGGAGTTTGAGGGGAGAGAAGTTATTAAAAAGGCTAGGAAATGATGCAAGTGTCCATCAATGTGTGAATGGATACACAAAATGTGGTATGTCCATACAGTGGAGTACTATTCAGCTGCCATTAAATTTTTTTAAATTTTTTAAAAGATTTTATTTATTTATTTTTTAGGGAGGGAGAGAGAGAGAGAGAAACATCAATGTGTGGTTGCTGGGGGCCGTGGCCTGCAACTCAGGCATGTGTCCTGGCTGGGAATCGAACCTGCAATGCTTTGGTTCGCAGCCCGTGCTCAATCCACTGAGCTACGCCAGACAGGTAAAATTTTTTTTTAAAGATTTTACTTATTTTTAGAGAGAGGGAAAGGGAGGGAGACAGAGAAGGAGAGAAACATCAATGTGCGGTTGCCCCTCTCATGCCTCCTACTGCGGACCTGGCCTGCAACCCAGGCATGTGCCCTGACTGGTAAAAAATTGTTTTAATTTTATTTATTTTATCCTTCCCTGAGGTCATGCTTATTGATTTGAGAGAGAGGCGCGGGAGGGGGAGGGGGAGAGAAACACTGATAGGTTGCCTCTTGTGTGGGCCTGGACTGGGGACAGAACCCACAACCTACGTACATGCCCTGACTGGAAATCAAACCCACGACCTTTTGGTGTGCAGGGCGACACTCAGCGCACCTGAGCCACACTGGCAGGGCTCAGCTGCTATCTTTCTGTGCCACCATAATGCTGGTGTGAATGTCCTCAAGAGTTCAAGAGCATCAACAATGCCAAAAAGAGGCTCGTGCCAAGATCTTATCAGGCCGAGCTCCAGAGTCATTTTCCAGTTTGTAATTATGTTAATGAAACACGGTTCCCCTGGCGGTTTTGAAATCATTGATCATCACAGAGCTGAGAAAATTGTGGGAACTTCACAGGCCCCTCCCACAGCTTTGGCCTCATCATACTGAGGACCACAGTGGGCATCGTGGACCACGAGGAAGCAAGACAAAAGCACCCAGGAAGGAAAGCCCTGGGACTCTCTCTAGGAACGTGACACACACACACACAAATAAAGTGCCGCAAAGTGAAATGAAATTCTGACATGGATGAGCCTTAAAAATGTTATGCTCAGTGAAATCAGCCAGACACGGAAGGACACATATTGTATGAACAGACTTAAGTGAGGCACCTAGAATTGGCAGATACATAGAGATGGAAAGTAGAATAGAGTTTACCAGGGGCTGGGGGTGGGGGCCGGAGCTCAGGTTTAATGGAAACAGAATTTCCCGTGCTGATGAAATGTTCTGGGAATGGGTAGAGGTGATGAGTGCATGACATTGTAAGCATGCTTAATGCCACTAAATTAGACGTTTAAAAATGGTTAAAACGGCTATTTTAATGTTACATACCTTTTAGCACAATTTTTTTAAAAAAATAGGGATACCGGAGGAAGAGTGAATGGGCTAGGGCTCTAAAAGCGAATCGCCATACAACAGTAGCGCTGCCTTGAGGTTCACCGTCCCGAAGTTAAAGTGACACCTGTCCACGTGGGTATGGGTGTTTCTACCCCCACTCAGCAGAGCGGCGCCACCCACGGTAGGCAGGTAGTGGAGGGTCTGACCTCTGCGGCAGGTGAGTGAAAGCGATCAGGGCGTTGAGGGCGGGGCCAAGGAAAGGATTGCGATGATTCGCAGGGCTCTAAACTGGGTGAGGGCGGAGCCAATGGGAAGTGGTTGGATTATTGAGTGGAGGGGTTCCCTGAGGGGGTCGAAGGAGTTCTGGAGTCCAGACTCCCAGCTGGACTGAGCTGAGAAGGCCCACTCGGTGGTGCTGGTGTGGGAGGCTCAACGTTGAGATGGTGGAGGGAGCCGGTGTGGCTGCTGGATGTGACCAGGTGTCTGCTCTGGTGACGGAAGAGGGGGAGGGGATGAGGGCAACTGGAGGGCAAGGTCTTTGTGGGAGAAAAGGTCTAGGCACTGAGGAGCCAGTAGGGTGAAACAGTCACCCGTGTGCATTTTGAAATGCCCAAGAATTAGAGCGGGAAAAGTAACAGAAGTTGAGAAACTGAGGGCTGGAGAGCTGGGCGGTCCTCCAGCGTGGTGGGTGGTGCAGCTCGATTGGCGGGATTCCAAACGGAAGCTCGAACCCCTCCCGGAGCTGCTCCTCTTATCCCACATCACCCTAATTCCACCCAGATGATATCTGGCTGCAACAGATGTGGCCATCCTGAGGATGTGCGGTCGTCATGGCAACCACATCTCCATCATTCTGGGCATGAGTGGGGCCTGGCATTCATTTCCATGGAAACAGCCAGGCCCATGTCCTGGAGGTGGAGGGTCAGCATCTGAAAGATGTTTACTGGTCTGGGATTCCTTCTCTAACCAGCCTTACTCCCTCCCTCTTCCAGGATTGCTCTAAATCATTCTCCCGCCTCCACCCCCACCCGATCTAGCTTCTACCCTGGATCCCTGATCTTGGGAGAAGAAGAGGAAGTCACCGGGCAGGTGTGGGAATGGGGGGGGGGAGATTGTCTGAGAGTTCATGAGAGAGACAGGTCATCAGGAAAACCACCCATAATATTTATTCAATCAACAAATATTTACTGAGGGCCTACTATGTTCTGGGAACTGCACTAGAGTCAGGGATACAGTGGTAAATATCGAAATCCCAATCTTCTTGAGTGTACGTTCTATTCCTAGGAGGGAGACGGAAAACAAATAGACCAGCAAACATGCAGAGTTGTCCGACAGAAATAGATGGAGCCCTGGTGGTGTGGTTCAGCTGACTGGAGCATCCTCCACACATTGAAAGGTTGTGGGTGTAGTCAGTCAGGGCACATACCTAGGTTGCAGGTTCGATCCCCAGTCGAGGAGCATCCCAGAGGCAACCAACCGATGTTTCTCTGTGACATCAATGTTTCTCTCTTTCTCTCTCCCTTCCTCTCTCTCTAAAATCAATAATTAAAAAAAATATCCCAGCCCTGGCTGGTGTGGCTCAGTGGATTGAGCACGGGCTGTGAATCAGGCATCGCAGGTTCGATTCCCGGTCAGGGCACATGCCTGGGTTGCGGGCCATGTCTCCCCAGCAACCGCACATTGATGTCTCTCTCTCTCTCTCCCTCCCTTCCCTCTCTAAAAATAAATAAATAAATAAATCTTAAAAAAAAAAAATCCTCAGCCCTGGCTGGTGTAGCTCAGTGGATTGAGCGCGGGCTGCGAACCAAAGCATCGCAGGTTCGATTCCCAATCAGGGCACATGCCTGGGTTGCAGGCCATGGGCCACAGCAACCGCACATTGATGTTTCACTCTCTCTCTCTCTCTCTCTTTTTCTCCCTCCCTTCCCTATCTGAAAATAAATAAATAAAATCTTTAAAAAAAAATCCTCAGACGAGGATGTAAAAAAGAAAAAGAAGTAAAATGGGAGTTTTCATTTTCTGATAGCCATATTTAAAAAATAAAAAAGAGGCAGGCAAAATTCATTTTAATCCAATTTCACTGAATTAACCCATTTTGGGTAGATAGAATAATGGCCCCTGAAGATGTCCATGGCCTAGTGCCCCGAATGTGTGACTGAATGTCCCACACGACAGCAGGGACTGCAGACGTGACTAAGGTAAGAAGCTTGAGATGGGGAGATTATCCTGAATCATCTGTGGGGGAGGGGCGGCAATGGAATCAGGAGCCCTTATAAGGAAAGAGGACAGCAGGAGCGCCAGACAGAGAAAGACACGGTGCCAGCGGCAGAGGTTGGAGCAACACTGCAAACACACTTGTGGACATTACATCCTCGTTCAGGTACTCACCGTCCAGGTTTTGTTTTCCACCCGTAAACTGGGCTGCATCCTGAATTCTTCTAGTTTCCTCATATGTTCACCTGCAGCACTCCTAACGAATCTTTTCTGTTCTCTCCCACCCTCTGACTTGGATTTACGGAGAACTACAACTGCCCTTTTTCCTGAAGCTCTGAGAACTGCAGTTAGACAACTTGATAGAGACTTCAGAGAAATCACCACAATAGCTTACGCTCAGACAGTTTCCACGACTGATGCTGTGTAAGCCACGGAAAAACGTTTACCTGGATGCCCACCGACATCACCAGAGACATGTCTACCTGCGAAGGGCACGTGGAATCTAGATATCTTCTCAACTGGCAGCTCTTCAGGCTTAGAAACTTCGTTGTAATTTGCTCCAATCACTAACTTTTTTTTTTGCTTTTATTTTCATAGAAATGCCATTTATTAAATACCTGATTACTTCCTTACACAAGAAAGGCCAAACTTTGGGAGCCCACCTACCTGCCTCACTGTGAGTGAGACATAAATATTGAGCCGAGCTGACCCAGCCTCAGGACTAAGAGACTGATTCCATGAGATCTGGAACAATTTACCAACTCAGCACAGGTTTAAACTTACACCAGATGACCCAAGATGTTAAAATACTCCACATTATTACCCAATGTCCTGGCCCTGAATAGCTCAGTTGGTTAAGAGCATCATCTTGATACCCCAAGGTTCCTGGTTTGATCCCTGGTAAGGACACACACAAGAATCAACCAGTGAATGCATAAATAAGTGGAACAACAAATCAATGCCTCTCTCTCTCTGCCCCCCCTTCCTCCCTCCCTCCCTCCCTTCTTCCTTTCTCTAAAGTCAATCAATAAAATTTTAAAAAATCATTACTCAGCCCTGGCTGGTGTGGCTCAGTGGATTGCAAACCAGAGGGTCGCCAGTTCAACTCCCAGTCAGGGCACATGCCTGGTTTGCAGGCCAAGTCCCTAGTAGGGGTGCAGGAGAGGCAACCACACATTGATGTTTCTCTTCCTCTCTTTCGTCCTCTCTTCCGCTGTCTAAAAATAAATAAATAAAAACTTAAAAAACATGTTACTCAAATCGTTGATCGATTCTCAGGGCCCTTGAGATCTCTGACCCCTTTTCACAGACGAACCCTTCCAGTCTGGGACAAGGGCTATGGACCGGATTTCAATCTGTTGCTTATATAATTATTACAGAATTCGCTACTGTCATCCTACTAAGACTCGTGCTTTCTAGGTGACAACATGCCCTACCTTTGACTTTTCGCCCATCAGGTCCCCAGGCAGTTAGTGTCCTATTACTTGGGGCATCAGCATCACAGAGTAGAGTGGAGTGTGAGCTCTGTTTGCTTTGCTTTGTGATGCAAGCTTTGCTTAAATGTTTTTTTTAAACTTTTTCTTTTTATTGTTGTTCAAGTACAGTTTTCTGCCTTTCCCCCCTGATGCAACCTTTGACCGCAGGACTAGATGCAGAGCCAGGCCACGCCCCTCCCGCCCCTTCAGGCATTTTGTGTTAGAGATCTTGATTGCTTTCAATAGCTGACATTTGTGGTACTCGGTTGTTCTGTGCTTTTAAGTTCCCATTCTTCTGTTTTCAATTCTCCAATAAAAAGTGAGCCTGGAAAACCTAGACCTCCAGCCTCCACCCCAGTGAGAACAGAAGGGCAGGCCTTCGCCCTCCCGCTGCTCACTCTCCACCTGGGACCTAGCTGTGTGGCCCCACGGGTGCTATGCGATGTCTAGGTCCTGTAAGCTGTGAACCTGCATCTTATTCCTGGTGGCTATTGCTGAAGGGTGTGCCTTGCCATCGTAATAAGAACTGAAGCGCGATCACCGACCAGCAGTGACTGCGGAACGCTGTGGATGGCTCGTCAACACACGAGAAATGAACATACACAGAAACAGGCAATTTTCTGTGGAGAAGTAGGTACGGAGGGGCCACTCTCCAAGTGGAAAGCGCCTTGAACACCCTCTGCAGGGGAGGGGGTGTGTTCTGTCCCCGCAGTCTTTTTATTGGGTTCATTTGTACAAGAATTCAGGTAAAGCTCATTACTCATTGCAGGAAAGTAAGGATCAAATAACAAGGAACTCTGAGGGCCTACTTTGAGTCAGGGTCAAAGAGCTGTAAAATTTTGAGGAACAAACTTACTTCCTCCTTGGACCCTTCTCATTCAACTGAGAGCATTCTAAACAAAGCAGGTTTCACAGGATTTTACATATTTTTTCTTAGGCCTGATCATCCGAGGAACCCACCCTTTCTAGTACAGGGCTGCACCACCCTGTCATTGTTTTGGGCTTAGATGGAGCAAGGGGAACTAAGGCAACCAAGAAATAAGGAGATTTTTCTCGAGGATAGAATGAGCACTCAGGCTTTGTCAAAGCCAGGGGGTGAGAGTCCATCACCCCCTTCTGCCGTAGCCCCCAAAGTCCTTCCTTGGTGGCCTCCCACATGATCGTGCCTGTCTTAGGTCGTTCCCCCCTTGGGGAATCTTACCCATCATTGGCTAACCAACCAAGCATTGGGGTCCAGGCAGGGTGAAGTAAAAAGGAGCAGAAGCGGCACTCCTGTCAGGGAGATACGCTTTTGTCTCCTTGCTGGCTTACTGTCCTAGGACATTCCCTCAGCCTTAGCCTAGGCGGGGGTAACAGCTTCTGAAACCAGGCAGGGTGGTTCCCAACAAAGAACCTCAAGGGCTGGTCCAGTAACATTAGTTATTGACTGGCGGAGACCAGCCTAAAGTGGCAAGACTTCCTCTAGTGTGAGTTCTCTCAACATTTAATATATAAATTAAATGCAAACATTGTCATTTTGAAATGTCAAAAATATCAAAATATCAGCCCTGGCTGGTGTGGCTCAGTGGATAGAGTTCTGGCCTGAGAACCAAAAGATCGCTGGTTCAATTCCTCATCAGGTCACATGCCTGGGTTGCAGGTTTGGTCCCCATTCGGGGCATAAGCCAGAAGCAGCTGATTGATGTTTCTTTCTCACATCAATGTTTCCCTTCCTCTCTTTCTCCCTCCCTTCCCCTCTCTCTAAAATCGAAAACAAAAACAAATATATATAGGTATATATGTATGTACATGTGTGGGTATATATACATACATTTTACATAAACATATATGTGTAAAGTAGCCCTGAAGCTGCCGCCCCAGAGGACCTGCCTTGCAAGACTCACACCTCAACCCTTTGGAATGTTAACACTGAGCAAAATAACCTTGGGCTGGGCCTAAAGCAACACTGTGATGTGTTTGCACAGGTAACAAGAAAGCAGATATTATGATTAACGACTACAAATTCAAAATGTTGTTTAGAATTAACATCACTGTGTTATGTTATCTGCACCAATAACAATGCCTTCTGTTGATGCTGTTGTTCCTCTCCCCTTTCCCATAAATCCTGAGTCAGAGCACTGTCGGGGCTTCGGCCTGCATTGGTGCGTCTCGAATAGTGATTCTTACTAATCTCAAATAAATGCTTGTTACCTCTCACTTTGAAAGACCTTTTAATTTTTTTATTTTTATAGTATTTTTGTTTTTCAAAGATTTTTTTTTATTTTTATAGAGAGGGGAGGGGAAGGAGAAAGAGAGGGAGGGAAACATCAATGTGTGGTTGCCACTCATGTGCCCCCTACTGGGGACCTGGTCTGCAACCCAGGCCTGTCCTGTGCCTGACTGGGAATCGAACCAGCGACCCTTTGATTCGCAGTCCAGCTCCCAATCCACTGAGCTACACCAACCACAACCAGCCTTTTTATTTTTATGTTCGCAGCATTAACCACATGGTCTGATCTATTTTAATGGAATTTTATTTTGGAATCTGACCAGACAATTGTGACCTTCCCGTGGAGAGATAGGTGTCTGGGAATGGCAATCATAGACGTGAACTGAAAGTCGGCCTGCCAGGTAGTGAAGCAACTATGAAGCTACAGTACCTGAAATGGCCTCAAAGGGACGGACAGGACGCGCGGCCACAGGCGGGTCCCAGCTGCACAGCAATTTACTGTGGACGAAGGTGGTGTCTGAGTTCAGTGAGACAATAAGAGTTTATTTAACGAATAGTGCTGACACAACCAATAAAATGGAATCGTGCCCTGGTCGCACACGGCATTATTAAAAGATTGGTTCTAGAGAGATCAAAGACGTACCTGTCAAAAACACAACAGTAAAACCTTATGAGAAAACACAGGCATTAAGTGAGGCAAGGCAGTAAAGAGCTAGGGAAATTCCTTAGCTAGTTTACAATCTTTTTGGAAGGGAACCTGGCAGTGTGGAGCGCAGTCAGAAATGGATTTCACCTTTGGCTCAGCAACCCCTCTGCTGGAAGCGCAGCCCACAGGAGTCAGAGCTCCAGAACGAGGTGAGGGTGCAGCCGGAAGGACACCCACTGCGGGACTGGAGTGGTGAGGAGCTGGGAATCAAAGACTCTGGGGTGGAATAATTTGAGTCATATTCACTCATCTTATACACACAACCCCTTTTCAACCCAAAATGAACATTCCATATGATTCCAACTCTGATTATATGAGCTGGAGGAAAGACCCCCCTCCCCAGGTTTTTGCTGTCAGGGGGAGAGAGAAAATGGGAGAAGAGAAAGGCAAAGTGAGGGGGAGGCCTGGAAGCTCTTCCCGCCCAAAGGCAGGGTGGGCTCGGACCAGCCCAGCACCTGCCTGGGCCACCAAGGGGCTGCCAGCGCCTCAGGGACAGTGAACTGGGGGCTGGTACTAGGACTCACTGTGCTGCCTTTGCCTTCCGGTACAGAATAACTGTGTTCAGCAAATTGAAGAGTCTTATTTAGACTTCTTTTAAATGAAAAGATTTTTTTCTTTTTTCTTTTTATATTTTAGAGAAAGGGGAAGGGAAGGAGAAAGAGAGGGAGAGAGACATTGATGTGCAAGAGATATATCAATTGGTTGGTTGCCTCTCCCACACCCACAGCTGGGGACCTGGCCTGAAACCCAGGCATATGCCCTGACCAGGAATCGAACCCACAACCTTTTGGTTCACAGACTGGCTCTTAATCCACTGAACCACACCGGACCTGGCTAATGAAAAGATTTTTTTAAAAATTGTCCTTCCAGAGTTCCGGCCAAGATGGAGGCATAGGCAGTCGCATTGTGCTTCCTCGCGCAACCAAGACTGAAGACAACAAAGATTGGGAAACGATTAACAACCAGAACAGAGAGAAATTAATTGAACAGAAGTCGGGCTCCAGTGCATCCAGGCCGGTAAGGAGCGGCGGAGTCGGGAGGCCTGCGAAGTGGGGTCGAGGGGTCCCGGCAGGAGGAGGCGCTGGCTGGCAGGTGCGGGCGCGCAGGGCGCAGACGGCAGCGGACGGACCGGTGGCGGACGCTGGGCGCAGAAGCGCGGAGGTGACTAGCAGACCCAGTGAGGGGTGCAGGGCAGCTGGCTGTCCGCAGCCACACGTTTGCGCACGAACTAAGCGAAAACGGGCAGCGCCGCCGCATTTCAAAGCTTGAGAGCCCCGTCTGGGAACTGAGGCCAGGAGACTCTCCCAGCCTCACAGGAGACTTCTCCGGGAAGCCCACAGAGTCCGAGGGGGTGCACCAGCCCACCGCCCGGAAGCCAGCACAGCAAGGGCCCAGTTTGCTTGTGGGAGGCCGTGGAGGGGACGGAAGTCCTAGAGAGAGCGGAGCAGGCGCCATTGTTCCCTCTCAGACCCCGCCCCCACATACAACGTCACAACCCAGCGACTGGGGTGCCCCGCCCCGTGAACACCTAAGGCTCCGCCGCCCTTACGAAACAGCCGCATCTGAACCAAAGGAAAATTAAAAAGATGGCTCAAACATATTTGAAAGCCCCAGAACCAATTTTTTTAAGTGACCAAGAAATTGCCGAATTACCAGATGCACAGTTCAAAGCACTGTTGATCAGGAAGCTCACAGAATTGGTTGACTTTGGTCATAAATTAGATGAACAAATGCAGGCTACGATAAGAGAAATGAAGGAAAACGCACAGGGAACCAATAGTGAGGGGAAGAAAACTGGGACTCAAATCAATGGAGTGGACCAGAAGGAAGAAAGGAACAACCAAACAGAAAAGAATGAAGAAACAAGAATTCAAAAAACTGAGGAG
>PVIA01017454.1:0-15623 GCA_004024845.1 Tonatia bakeri
AGTGGAGTAGTGGGAGAGGAAGGAGAAAACACACTCAGTTTGAAGTGTTGATTTCTGCTCTGATCTGACGTGTTGAAGGCTTATTTTGTAAATTGGCTGTGCAGGTTGATGTGAAAAGGGGCTGCCGTTTTCACTTTACTGGAACAAGTGAGTGAGGCATTCTAAATTAATCTGTGCCATTAGAGTAAGCCACCAAACAACTCCTAACTAGCTGATTTGGTTGTGATGGTACACTGGGTTTGAGATAAAAATCAAAAGAATTGGAGAAAAGGACTAGGACCTCTGATTATGATGTGTAACCCTAAGAGACCTGAGAGGAGTAGGAAAAAATAGATGCAGCACAAATAATTTGTGCATGGAAACCATGCAGCATGCTCTGTCATCAAGCTCATCAACCTACAGGTCGACTCCATAGAATCTGCATAATAAAGCTTCAGTGAACCAAGTCGCCATTTCAAAAAGATGAAAAGCAGGTGCTTGGCAGTCATTAGTGCTGTTCATCCAGTAGCTCTCCCCTCCCCACACTCTGGACACAGGTGGGGCCGCATGTCCCTTCGTGGGTGGGGGGGCGGGCCATGTGACTAGTTACGGCCCATGAGTTGTGTGTAAGTGCTGGAGTGGAGCATTTAGTCCTCGCTGCCAGTGCCTCAGTCTCCTCTTTCCGAGGCCGGCTGACCGCCAGCTTGAGAGATGGTAGCTGCTCAGCAAGCCTCCGTGTGTTTTGTTTTTTAGTTAAATGGAGTCGCTTTCACTAGTTTCCCCCTGATGTCCTCTTTCTGTTCCAGGATCCTGTCCAGGATACGTTACGTTAGTTGTCATGTCTCCTAAGGCTTCTGTGGGCTGCGACAGTGTCTCAGACTTTTCTTGTCTTTGATGACATTGGCGGTTTTGAGGAGTACTGATGATGTATTTTCAGGATGCTCGTCAATAGTCTGATGTTTTTCTCATGATTACACTAGGTTTTAGAGGGACGACCACAGAGGTGAGACACTATTCTCATCACATCATCTCAAAGGTACACACCGTCTATATGACATGTTCCTGTGGATGGTGACCGTGAGCACTGTTTGTAATGGAGTCTGTCAAATCTTCCACTGTCCCTTGACCCCCACCCCACCCCACCCCGTTTTCCATACTGTCCTCTTTGGAAGGACATCACTATACCAGCTCACACTTAAGGAGTGGGAGTTATGTTCCTTTGAGGATGGAGTGTCTGCATACATTATTTGGAATTGTTCTGCATGGGAGGTTTGTTTTTTCCTCTTTAAATTATGTATTTATTCAATTGTTTATATCAGTATGGACACTTATATATTCTGTTTTATACTTTGGGTTATATTCTAATACTACATTATTTATTTTCTTGTTCAAATTGTTCTGCCTTTAGCCGCTGGAACTTTTTTCGGTGATCTGCTATGTCCCTGTGACACAGGAGATTTTTGTGTGTGTGTGTGTGAGGGGGAGCACGTTCTTACTTTGTGGCCCTACAAGGATCTCCAGAACCTTGGTTTTTGAGTGACTGCCAGCAAGCAAAGCCTTTCTGACAAACGGTGAAGAATATCTGTTCATATGAAGAATACCTATTCTTATTAAGAAAACAAAACTTTATTAAGCCAATGAGATTCTGGAGTTGTTGGTTTCAAAGTTTAACCTAAATCAGTGGTTCTCAAACTGTGTTTCTGGGACCAGCAGCATCAGCCCTGCCTGGGAATTTGCTGGATGTCATATTCCCTGGCCCTACCCTAGACCCGGTGAGGCTGAGCTCTGGGGTTTGGACCCAGCAGTCTGGTTCTGGCGGCCCTCCAGGTGGTTCTGATGCACTTTCAGGTCCCAGAACCCCCACCCAGACACTGAGTTTTATGAGTGGTAACACAAAGAAGACAAACTCAGTGGATCCTTTGGTTGTGTTTAGATTATTGCATGTCGTTCCAAAGCAAAACATTAAAAATTTACTCTGAATCAAGATGACTGGTTTTCTTCATTACTAAAATATACTGATGTGGAGGAATGTTTTTTAGAGGTGGGTACCAAGGCTTGCTGTGTACTCAGTCCATTCCTGCAAGCCCCTAGCAGCAGCTCTGTTAAGCTTATGGATTCCTTTTTGGATCATATAAGGTGATGGATTCTACAGTGCTTGGTGAACCAGAATGACTATATGGGATTATTTTTATAAGATTTTATTTATTTATTTTGAGAGAGGGGAAGGGAGGGAGGAAGAGAGAGAGAAACATCAGTGTGTGGTTGCCTCTCAAGGGCCCCTACTGGGGCACTGGCCTGCAATGCAGTCATGTGTCCTGACTGGGAATCAAACCAATGACTCTTTGGATCAAAGTCTGATGCTCAATCCACTGAGCCACACCAGCCAGAAAGGGATTATTTTTTATATTGAGTCTCTCCTTTATTGGATTGTAAGGGGCATCATGTGAATAAAGACTCTGTTTGGGTTGTAGCTGTCACCAGTGCTTAGAACAGTGCCTGGTACATACATTCTGTGAACTTAGTGAATATTTGTGGAATAATCACATTATTTTTTGGCATTTGTTTCTACCTAAGGCCTTAGGATTTCTACCATATCTGCACATCACCTATACTATTTTAATTATGGTAGAATTTACATCCAATGAAATGTCCATTTTTAAGTATATACTTTAATGAAGTTTCACAGATTCACTTGTACTATACTAACCTAATAATTTTATTTAAATTATCTAATTTAGAATGATATTAATAACCATGAACCTGTGGTTTTGTGGTCTTTGTTATGTATTTTCTCAACATCAAAATCAATGTTTATTTATTAAAATAGAAATATTAATCCGAATATAACTTCAAATGTTCACTCCCCTTACCTTTTTCTGACAAACATTTCAAAGAAGGGATTGTCTACTACACTGTGAAACTTCAAGCACTCGAATTATGGGGAGCATTCGAGTAGGGTGTGGGGTGTGGAAGGCTTCTGATGAAGGAAATCTACTCGGGCTCCTGACGTCACCCTGGCATATTCTGAATTATTGACAAGTGTCTGAGCCTTTCTCTCATGAACCTGACAGGTTAATGAACCGGGCTGAGGTCCCTGAAGTACTCCCATCTGGCTCCTAAGTAGCTTTCTGTGTCCATCCTCTCAGAACTTTTGTTTGGTCTTGGAAGAAGAGGATAGCTGCTTATTTATGTATCTGTGGTATTTTTTGTTGTTTTTAAAGGTCAGAGGTCTTTATGCCATCATGACAAAAGGGATAGAGGAGGGGCATTTTGACCAAAGAAGGGGTGGTTTCCATTGGACTATCTGCTTATTGTTTTCCATGATCGCTTTGGAGGAAGCTGCCTGCTTTGGAACCAATTTTATATGATCTAAAAATTAACTTGCTCAGTAGACATCTGAGGTACCCCAGGTACATGTAGGTTCTGAGTGGGCATTCCAGGAACATCCTCAGAGAGCGACAGCCTTTCAGGAGAAATGAGTCAAGTCTGCAGGTGAGTGAATTAACAAGGCATGTTGTCTGGCATTCCAGGAGACGTGAGCTGTGTGCTGTGTGGTCGGGCTCTGCTCTGGATCCACTCACTAGCTTGAAGTAAAATGGAAGTAAGTTAAAATTTGAATTGTATTCATTTTGTTTTATTTAGTTAGATTTACTGGTAACCATAGGCTAGTAATTCTATCCTAACATCTGAGAAGCCGAGGCACAGTCCTAGCTGCGTTATTTCCTGTTGCATGTTTGCAACAGGAAATGCACTCCTTCCTATGTATAAACTAGTGTTTGCTTATTGTGCACATTAGAAATATGTAGGAAACTATTGATGAAGACCTCAATCATTTGTCATTTCACCATTACACTGGTCTCTTAAAAAATGTTTTCCCATACTTAGGATAATACTCTATGTAAAATCTTACAACTTTAAAAATATTATAAGCATTTTTTTCAGATCATCAGTATTCTTTATAATGTTTTGATGGCAGAATTTAACTCCATTGTATGTATCTGCCACACATTATTTAATCATTTTATTTTTTATTTCAATTTCTTGCTGCCACACCTTTGGACATAAATCTCTGAATTTTACATGATTTCTGTATATAATTATATACAGATATTTCTAGATATAACTAAACAAAGACCAATTAACACTGCCAAATGGGGCAGGATGGGTGGGGCTGGAAATCAGCCCACGAGCTGGCATGTGCCAACAACACACCTTGCAGGGGCTGCCAGAAGGCCTAGTTTGGTGGCCAAGGCGTGCCATCTGAAAGTTACAGCAACAGACCAGATTCTCATAATCACTTGGCATTAGGGAATGCAGGGGGTTTGTAGGATATCCCAAGAGGTCTGCTTACATGGCCGTAAGGCTGGAAAGAGGGAGTCAGTATCAGGGAGTCTGGTGGGAAGCAGCGTGGCCATCAGTCGGCCAGGGATTCAGCTGAGAGACCTCAGTCTCTTCAAAAAGGAAGATTATTGGAAGCATACTGTGCACCATACACTGTGCTAGGAGCTGAGATACTTCAGTGAGCAGAGAGGTGCCGATCTCTGCCTGCATGGGATTTCTGTCCTACTGAGGAAAATCTTCCTTGCATGGGGACTGGCAAAAGCGAGACAGAGAACTGGTTCTTGAGGAATTGGAATAATAAGTGTGTTCCAAGACAAATTCAGGTATGGGGAAGGAACAGGGCTGATAATCAAAATGCACAAGGCCAGAGCCAAAATCATAGCATGGGTGTCTCATCATCACATCACCAAGGAGAGGCCTGGAAGGGCGCCGCTCTGGTTTGAGGTCACACGAGTCCGAACAGTGAGCCCCTGCCTCGGCCCGCAGATGGGGGACCCGACCTCTCTTAACTGGAGATGCTGCCCCTGGGTGCCGACACGTTGTGAGACAGCAGTTAACCTGCAATTCAGGAATGTGCTGCAGTGGTTAGCCTCCTACTTAGCATATATTGTAGTAGGTTTTCAATTAAGTTTTGTTGCAAAAATTCATGAATTTAGGAGAAAAAAGAGATACGCATTATGGGAGAGCTTGGGAGAAAGAAAAATAAGACAGATAGATATGGCATAGCCATTTTGAGCTTGGGCTCTGGAGACAGACAATCCTAGATTTAAATCTTAGCTCTTCCAACCTCAAGGTCACCGAGACCTTGGACAGATCGATCACTCAACATCTCTGATCCTCAGTTTTCTGACCTGTAAAGTGGTATAATAATAGTGCCTAGCAGACTTTAGAGTTGTTCGGCCATTCTTAAAATGAAACAAGAGCATTTATCAGCACATAGCAAGCACTCCGTTAACTGTTAGTCCATAGAGGCAACAATAATAATTTGCAATGAATGGGTTTTTTTGTGGATATTAATAACATAGTACATATTCTATGGTGAGGTTCAGCTTTCTTGTTTACCAATATCATGAACTTCGAAAATTGAGAAAAGTTATTTCTTCAATGCAGAAGATGACCTATGCTGAAATTTTATACGTACACTGCTGTATATATCACCTGCTATTCTTACTGAAATTGGGGCTTTCACAGTTTAGAGATGACCAGAGGCAAGGAGAGTAGAAGGATTAGCACATGGAATGTTATTTAAAAATTAATTGTTGGTGTATTGAATATAAAATACTTGGAGGGGGAGCCACATGATGAATATCTCTTCCTTCAGTCTCATTACAAAGACAACTGCAGGACCATGGGCCCGCCTAGGACAACCTGACACAATTGGAGACACAGAAGTCCATGGTTGAATGGGCAGATTAAGCTGCTAGATGGCTGTATCATTCAAATTTTGAGGGAATAGCTTCTCTCCCTTTTGCTCATGTTAGTTTGATTGATATAAGAGAAAAAATCATCTGCGCTAAGAAGGTTGTCTTGCTTTCCCCTCACTGAAACTGTTGATCCCAAGGGCATTTTGAAGTTCTTGCTCTGGGAAGAATCTGCTAACATTTTTGCCTTCTGAAGGCCCGTTGCTTGCACAGACGGTCCTGAGAAAATGTGTCTAGAAGTAAACAAAACAGCCATGCACTCCCTTTTAGCAGATGATCTTCTATCATCTTTGGCTGTTGAGGTACTTGGGCTTGGAGAAAGATTCTGTGAGGAGCTCTGGCTGGTGTGGCTCAGTGGATTGAGCACCAGCCTGTGAACCAAAGGGTCGCCACTTCGATTGCCAGTCAGGGCACGTGCCTGGGTTGTGGGCCAGGCCCCTGACGTGGGGGATGTGTGAGAAGCAACCACACATTGATGTTTCTCTCCCTCTCTTTCTCCTTCTGTTCCCCTCTCTCTAAAAATAGATAAATAAAATCTAAAAGAAATTGTGTTAGGAAAGATGCTATCACAGAAGATGTGGCAAACCAGGGAGAAGTATGTAATCGGCCTCTTTTTTTATGGGTGAGGAACAACTAAGTGGGAATAAGGTATCTGAAGTTACACTGAAGGTCCTGTCAACTCCAAACTCAAGATTGAAGTAAGACCTTATAGCTGCCTCTGCCCCAGTAAGAAGCCTAGGTTTAAATGACATTTACAGACACAGGTTTCCCACCACTTCTAGTGTTACTTTTTTTTCATTCATCCTTTGGAGACTTTTTGTCTCTTCCTCACCCTTGCTTACCTGGGGCCTCTTGCTCCCTCCCTGCTTGACACCTATTTCTGCCCTCCTTCCTAGGACTTCCTCTGTCCAGGCAGCATGGTGTATCACTCTGTTCTCACTGTGAGGCTCTTGTCCTTCACTTGGTCCAGTGAAAGGGGTATTTGTCTCTTTGCTGTTGTTTTTCTTCATAGGAACCTTCCTCCTTGGCATGAGATTGCTGTGGCCTGCGGTAAACCAGGCTTCCCTTTGAGCTGGTCTGCTATAGTCATATGACTCTATGCAGCACGTCCATCTCCTCTGTCCTGGTTGGCACAAGGCGCTCTGAAGTGGGCAATACATACTTGATCCTCCTCATTGTGTGGAAGAGGAGACTGGCTCAGAGCAGTGAGGCCTCCATCATTGCCTATGTTTCTTTACCTACGAGAGTTCCAGTGAGCATGAGGCTTTCTGCCAGGGGGATGTGTGCTGTTAAAATGAACTTAAAGGAAAGCTGGGAAGTTACTGGAGGACACTGCCCTGGAGCATTCCTGGCCTGATTTGCTGCCCTTAAACATGTTTATATTTATTTGTTATCCTTTATGGCCATAGACCTGGACAAATGGGCTCCTTCAGGGGGTATCAAAGTGGGTTGGTAAGTCCCCCGAACTTTCTGCATGTTTGGGAATTCTGATGAACATCCTCTTCACTGATCCCGAAGACATTCTCTAGCTGACTTTGTCTCTGAAGTGGAGCCCTGACCTGGAAACGAGCCACGAAATGTATGTCATCAGGTCCCTTGGAGAAGCCTGTGGGCTTAACCCTTGGAGGTACTGTCAGGTCTTTGCTCAGAACTATTTATGATTATTTTTGAAATCATCACGGAAGCTTCTAGCTGGTTATACAGCACATTACAGTGACAGGTGGGGTGGGGATTTTAGGTGAGCACAGACACAACAGCAAGTAGTAACCCCTGAGAGAGAGGAAGGAGATAGAAAAACTGAAAATGACATAAAACTTAATTTTAAGAGGAAGCACACAGTTGATTGGTGTGGGTGACAGGCCTCGGTCGTCTCCTCAAGAACATGGTGAAGAACCTTCAAGAGTCGAGGAAGTGTGTAATCATCCTAGGAAATGTTCTGTGCAAGATGGAGGAAAATGAGAAACTATTTTGTCAGTTTTGAGTGTTAGTCAAATTGTATTAGAGAAATCTAGAGGAGTAATGTTTTTATTTCCATCGAAATATACCTGGTCACCGAAGAAGCGACGTGCAGCCGATAAGCATTTGTAAAGACGCCTAGCACCAGTCATCAGGCAGAAACCAAAATCCCAGTGAGATGCGCTTTGTCCCGTGAGCGTGACTGAAATGAAAAAGAATGGCAGATCAAGTATTGGCAAGGCTGTCAGGCTACTGGAACTCCCACGCGTTGCTGATGGGAATGTAAAATGATACAGCTACTTTGGAAAATGCTTTAGTAGTTTCATGTAAGGTTTTCATACACATACCCCGTGGCCAAGCAAATCCTCTTGTAGGTATTTACTCGGAAGTGAAAGGCATGCCACACAAAGCGATAGATGTGAACGCTCGTAGCAGCTTTAGTCATAACGGCCAAAAGATGAAAACAACCCAAGTATCTATCAGTTGTGAGTAAAAAAACAATTTTTGGAAGATTTATACAAAAGAATACTACACAGCAATAAAAATTTATAAACTACTAATACCTGCAACAACACAGCTGACTCCCAAATTCATTGCACTCGGAAAGAGGTGTGATTCCGTCAGTGTGACATTCAAGGCACAACCGTGGGGACAGAGGGGACAGAGAACAGGCCCACGGACTGGGGTGATAGGGGGTTTGACTGCACACGGGCACGAGGGAGCTTTTGGTGGCTGGTAGTGCAGGTGGTTACATGACTGTATAATTTGTCAAAATTCTTCAAACTATACACATAAAAGTATGACTTTTATTATATATAAATTATCTCTCAGTTTAAAGAATTCTCCCACATTTGAAATTGTATTACTATGTTAATAAACAATCTACAAATTATTTTATTGGTGTAGCCATTCAACAAAATTTTTCCTCAGTTTTATTGAGCTATAACCGATATATAATGTATTACTTTTAGGTGTACATCATAATGATTTGATTACGTATATACTGTGAAATGATTACGACAATAAGTTTAGTTAAAATCCTTACGTACTTATAAATTCTATTCCCTTGTGAAGATCTACACTCTCAGCAACTTTTCAAATATACAGATATGGTTAACTATAGTCACCATGCTATACATTATATCTCACAGATTATTTTTTAACTGAAAGTTTGCACCTTTTGACCACCTTCACCCATTTCCCTCCCTTCTCCCTCCAACTCTGACAACCACCAATCTGTTCTCTGTTACTAGGAGTTCAATTTTTTTTTACAACCAAATTTTATTGCATGCTAACAGTATGCTAGGCACAGTTTGTCCCTGGGGACAGACATATGAATGAAAAGGAACCCTGCCCTGGCCACTTTTCATTAAAGACCTTTTTGCATTAGAGAGATTCCCCAATATTAACCAAACTGATAGAAAGTTGCTAGTGACAAGCTCTTGGGAGAACAATTATAAGGGGACACATTGTCAATCTCTCCCTCTAAAAAGACTCAGAAGGTCACCTTAAGTGATAGCGATCTGTCATGAGCCCTAGTAGAATAATAGACTCTGTCATTAAAAAGATTATAACAGTTTATGGTTAAAAGCAGCTCACAAAGATCAGGTATTCAGGATGCAGGTTTTGAAATTTATGTTTTTATGTTAGCTTATAAACAGTGGACATTTATTTCTCACAGTTTTAGAGGCTGGAAGTTTGAGTGTGAGCAGGATGCCCAATGGGCACTTTCTGGGGAAGACCCCCTTCGGGGTCACAGACTTCTCATTGCGTCCTCACCTGCTGGGAAGGGCTAGGGATCTCTTTGGAGCTGGTTTTAGGAGGCACTAATCTCATTCGTGGCGTTTCCACTCTCCTGATTTAAGCACTTCCCAAAATCCTGCCTACAAGTGTCATTACCTTTGTGGTTTAGGATCCGGTTTTTAATTTTAAAATGAACTATTCTGCCTTCACACTTTGCCGCTCCCTAAGGAAATTGTGGGTGTGTTTGAGGACCAGACACTGGCCATCCTCGTCTCCAGAAACAATACGGTGCTGTCAGGCTCGGTGAGTAAACAGCCACACCTGCTCAGCACTCCCTCCCCCTGCCTGCCACCACCCTCTCTTTTTTGGCTCAGCCTCAGGGTAGTTGATCTTTAAAAGAAAGAAGGAACTGGCCTGAAGGTAGCTTGATTCTAAACTATTTTTAGAATGCTTTCACACTTTACCTGGGTGTCATATTTTTGTGATCCTTGTAGGGAAAGGCCCTTTCTGGATGCTCTGGTGGAGCCATGAATCAGCCTGAAAAAATCTCTCATGCCCATAGTTTCCGCCAGAAACTGTGTTCTGTGCCGCCCTGTCTTCTCCATCATTCTCCTTCATCAGCTTCGCCAACATTCTGTTCCACTTACCCATCTCTTCAGGGAGGGGCCCTCTGGTTCCTGCAGTCACAGTGATGGGTGTGTGTGTGTGTGTGTGTGTGTGTGAGAGAGAGAGAGAGACAGAGAGACAGAGAGAGAGACAGAGAGAGAGAGAGAGAGAGGGAGAGGGAGAGAGAGAGGACTGACAGGAGCTAAAACAGCAAATAGGAATCTTGGATCATCTTTCCGAATCCAAATTTGATACCATCCTTTTGGTTCTTAAAACTCTCCCCATTTTAATCTGTTTGCAAGACTGAATCCAGGCCCTTTTGTGGGTATTTGGTCCTCCTGCTCAGTCCCTGCCCCACGACCTCACTAGCACCTGGGGCGTGCATTATGCCAAGCTGCTTGGACCGTGACACTTTCTCCATGTTTGGGGGCAGGGAGGGCCTTCTGTCCGAAACGCTGCTTCTTCTTATGTTCTGGGTGAAATTCCAGTTGGCCTTTAGGTGGAACATAAACCTCTTCTCTTCCCTCCTCTTGTCACACTTTTTCACGTGGAGGGAGTCGGTCAAACTCCATTCCCTGAGCTGCGTTACATATCTCTGATACAGGATTTAATCAACTAGGCCCTAATTATGTGTTTATGTGCTTATTTCTGTTTCCACACTTTGATTTTTCTTCATTGTTGGTTTTTTTCCTTTGTATGCTTGCCGCTAGCACATTGTAGATACTCAGTTCATGACTTTTCAAGTCATCAATGAATAAACAATGATAAGAGAAATAAACCCATAGGATAATTAGCAGATGTTATAGGAAGGAACTAATAGTCCTTCATATCTGGGGACAGACAAAGCAATAGATACTTTATTTTCCCAGGTGCAGCTGTCCAGACAGGACATGTTAGCCTGAGTGCAGAGGAAGTAAAAGCATTATTATAAGCTAGCTTCCCATTCTCCTGACATTTACTGAGCCTGAGCCAGGACCATGAGGACATTGTCACATTCATGATCTCATTTACACCTCCGGCCAACCTTGTAAAGGATGTCGTGTTATCTGCATTTTACAGAGGAGGAAACGGACTCAGAGGGACTAAGTGACAAGGACAAGGCCAAATGAGAGGTGAACACCGAATCTAGACCAGAGATTGTGGGTTGGGCAGAACCCACTTCCTTAGCAGGGACGTTAATGTTATTTGTGTCTTCTTTTTTCTTGGCCCTACACTCTAGTGAGGCTTTTTGGTTTGGAGCTTCTGATGGACCTCGCCAAGTTCCCCTCTAGTTTGGGGTAGGCGTTCTTTTGAGGAGGAGGCGTGGACGGTGTGGGGAGTGATGAGAGTTGTATTGGTGGCGATGGTGTTGGGGGAGAGACAAGATGCTGCCACTGGGAGACTTTGTCTCTGGCTCCAGAAACAGGACTTTTGGGGTGTGCAGCTCAGTGGGCCTGGGAAGGCAAGGAGATGGAAATTGTAAGACAAACGTGACAGCCTGGGCTAAGACAGTGGTAGCTCCCTGTTTGTACCTCTCTGGTAATTGAGGTTGGGGTGGGGAGGGGAAAGGACACTACTTGGGGCCTTCCTAAAATTCCCCAGTCTAGGGAATTGGGAAATCCTTGAAAGACCTTCCTAGTGGATGACGGTTGCCAGGAAGGTAATTCCAACGAGTGAACCACTGTTCTCGGAGCTGAAAGAGAGCAGCCACTACCCATGTCCCACCAGTTGGTGCCATGGGCATTTCGGCTCAGTGTTGCCAGGTCTTAGGGTTTTTTTGAGAGAAGTCAGATTTTATGTTACATTTCCAAATAATTAAATTTGAATTTAAAATGAAAAGAGAACCCCTTCCCCTCTCCTCTGCCCCCACCAACTGTTCTGGTCAAACAAAATATCTTCAAGAATGCCATTGTGCTATTGGCATTTGGGGCAGAAGGATCTTTCTGTGGAACTCATCTACCTATCAGAGATTTCTAGTGCCATACCCCCTCTGATCCAGTATTGTTTTCCTGTCATTGGCCAAAAACATGCCCTTAAGTTTGCCAGTAACCCCTAGGGAAATGATATTCCTAAGCCCGGCAGAGGTTTTTCCAGTACATTATAAACAATATACAGTATTTCTGTCTGTGTTTCTTTTGCTGGGAATAATCTTGGGCCAAATATGACACTTCAGACTCTTCGTAAAATCTTTCTTTGTCTCGGTCGTCCTTTATCTTCCTCCGATTTCAGTGGGTTTTGCTTCAGTAAATGCACCTGGCTTTCGGGTGTAGCTGAATCAGTACGTAGTTGGCTGCCAGAAGGATCACCTGGAAGCCTGTGTGCCTCTCACACCTTTCTTTGGCTCCAGCAGCCCTGACTCACAGCGGTTATTCAGTCCTGAGGCTCTTCCCAGGAAGAGCCACTGTGTGCGGACTGGCGGGGGTCCAGCCATGCGGAAGGCTGTCGTATGTGGCAGGGCTTGGAGCTGAGGCTGGGTGATGCATGCTCTTTAAGAATAAGTTAATTTTCTGGAAAGCAGTTGGCCGTGTCTAAAAATGTGTACCCATCTCTAAAGAAATGATCATAACTCTGACCAACTGTGATGTTTGTGAAGCTAACTCCAGTAGCTAAAAATAGCAAATGAGTTACGTGTTCCACAGTAGGAGAATAATTAAACAAATTTTGGGCTTAGCCATATGATGTAATAATAAGCATCTGTTTAAAACAATATTTATAAAGATTTTTTAATGACATGGGAAAATGCCATATTAATAAAAAAACATGGGATATACAACCACACATGTATACACAATCCGATATGGTTATAGGCACCTATTTTTATAGGTGTTTTTTTTTTTACATTTTGCAGGTATTTTTCCAAATATTCTACAACTTAAAAAAAGTATTTTTAAGTACTAGACTTTTAATTTTAGACTACTTTTTCTTTTTAAAAATTTGCAAAGATATTAGAGTCCTAGTATACCTCACCCAGTTTCCTCTTTACTTATATTACTTTTAAAAATTAGAGTAAAAGTTATTTTAAAAGTAATTAAAATAGCTTTCTGTGGGTTACACTATCACAACATAACTTTTCATGATTACTTATTTTAAAAGAGCCTCTTGAAAAATGTGTATGTTCTTCATTAAAAGGCATGTGCGACTTGAACTTCTATTTATTTATTTATTTGTAATGCTGCATTTAACTGAAATCTCAAGCATTTCACACACACTAGATGGAACGTTAGAACATTCAGGAACCCACTTTAGCTTTGCTATTTGATATGTTCTAACATAATTTAAATAAATCCATTGTTTATCATTGGCTTATTTTCGGATTTGATTCTAAAATAGACCTGTATTTAAAACAAAAGAAGCTACTCATCCTGCCTCAATATTTATTTATCTTCAAACTTCCTTAGCCATATAAAAGTCAGTTTTATATGAATCTATAACAGATGTAAGCTTAAGATGCAGTTTATCTGAAATTGAATTTACCCAGTAGATATGATTTTAATACTTCGTTTTGATGGATCAACTCACTAAAGCTGAAAGCTAAAAATATAAATCCCAGCATTTCAGCAAGTCAAACCATCACAGAAATCATTAGGAAATGACAGCAGTTAGTATTTGGGAGGTTTTCTTTGCCATGTTGCTCCTGAACGGAAGCTGCGTACGTAGGAAAGGGCCGGTGAGTGGCTGAGACCTGCTGTTGAGGGCGGCCCGTTTGCGAACTGATGAAGTAACACACTGGAGTGGCCCCCTTCTTGACTCAGAAAGGACAGGCGCGGGCTCACCAGAGGGCTTGAGAACTAGTTAGCAGCGCCTGGTGGTTTTTTTTTTTTTTTCCAATAGAGGGATTAGAAAATACTGCTATTTCCGAAGATCCCAAAATCTTGTCTTCCTGTCACAGTTTCAAAGGCCTATATTGTTCCGTTTGAAATTCAGTCAGAGACAAAACTGGCATCTTCATAGCTTGTTGTTATTGTATGGGAGGACCATCTATCTATGTGTTTTGTTGCTACATTTTAAAATGAGGCAAACAAGGGCTGTCCCATGTACTCACTTGCTTTTCTCTCGCCCTCAGGTCGGAGCCCTGTGGGTGTTTTAACTCAGGGGTCTGTTAGCACAGTAGAGTGCCTTGCAGTGATGAATTGGTGTGTTACTGTAACTGCGATCGTAGGTCTGAAGGATAGAGCACTGGTTCTCATTTGGGTTTCGTTTGGAGAATATAATGGGACAATGAGGATATTATATCAGATTCTCCCTAGAAGGTTTTGTCTCCCATGTGCCAGGTTAAATATACCCCAATTATAAAATGTCTTCATTCCTTCTCCAGTTTATAGGGCAGAATACCTGGGATGTCAAAATCAAAACCAAAACCACCCAAATATCATTCTTTGTTGTTAGTGTTTGCTGCCTCCTGAGTTAGCATTCTTAACTAAGGGAAAATCTATATACTCTGTCTCAAGGAGGCCAGCCAGAGAGGGAGAAGAAAAGAAAATTAAGAGACAATTTGGTTGGCTATCATTAATCCTTGTTTAGCGCTGTGGGAAAATAGGTCTTCCTTCTTTCATTTTGATGGCTTATAGATTAAATTGGCTAAAGAAAAGATAGTGGCATTTTACAAAGACACTTCAAAGTGGCTGAAGATATTTTGTTTTTCCTTCAGCTGTTTTGCTGTCTAAGATTCAGTGACTCTTAAGTGATTTGGGGTCAGTGTCTACTGAATGAATTTGTTTCCCAAATGGCAAACCAGCGCATTTAGGCCTTCTCCTCATCCCGTCCACTGCGGTGTCTCTGCTGCTGCTCTTAGGAAGGCAGAAGATCATTTGGAATTTTATTTTTGCTAACCTTCCAATGCTAGGATCTGAACCCTCTATTTAGGGCATTCAGAGCTGCTTAATGGAAGCGGCACAATTGAGTGGAATTAAAAGCTGCTTTCCTTCAATTCCCCCTACCCCTCCTCCACTTGCTAGAACCTTTAACACTGCCTAGATTTTGAAAGTCACACCGTCAGATTAGTGCCAGGGATCTTTCAAAGAATGCTTGTAACTGAAAATCTGTTTTCTTATCCCTCAAAGCAGAAAGCCACAAAGAAAAGAAAAGAAAATACCTTTAATGAATAGTCTTTGCAGAATCAGCTCCTTGTAACGTGGGTCTTTCAAGTGAATCAAAAATAGCTGAAAGTAGGTCATATTTTTAAATGAATTAGGCTTCACTTCACATTCTATTGACTTTACTAGTCTTTTTTTATTGACAGTGGTCGTTAGCTAACGACAGGCCTAAATAAAACAGCACTGGTTCTCTCATTTTCTTTGTTTTGCCATCCATGCCCTCAGAATACGGGTGGGGCTCACCGCAGGCCAGGGGCTCTTACTTTTTTGTTTCTCACCCTCACTACAACCGTGGAAATTGGAATTTTTATCTTCATTTTCTATAGGAGGGAACTGAAGGTCATAGAGTTCAAGATAAGTGGTCCAAGGACACACAGCTAATTAGTAAAAGATCGGAGATTGGGACACATTTCTCTGTCTGGACGCCCCAGTGCTTTCTACTGCATTCTCTTTATTTCAAAAATGTTTGTTTGAAATACATTAGTGAGGAATAATTAAACTGAAG
>PVIA01017455.1:0-15622 GCA_004024845.1 Tonatia bakeri
CACTGGAACCCTGGGTTGTGTGGCCTGTCTCACTCCCCAGTTGTTCACCCAGTCTGCCAGCCGCTGTCTCACCTGCCTGGTCCTCCATCCACTGCCTTGCTGCTAGTCCTCTGTTCCTTCCATGAGTCTGGATGAATGTTTCTTCTTTAACTCCTTGGGTGTCAGACTTCCATACAGTTTGATTTTCTGGCAGTTCTGGGTAACTTTTTTTTTTTTTTTAATTTGTTGTCCTTCTTTTGGTTGTGTCAGAAGGCAAAGTGTATCTACCTACGGCTCCATCTTGGTTTGAAGCCCACATTTTCGATTTAAAATGTGAACATTTGTTATTTACTATTGTAATACCTCATGTATCTGTCCTGAATGCCAGGCAGGTTAAGGTAATAAAAGATCAGATCTTTGAACTACAACCTTTAACCCCATTTGGTAGAAATTTTTTCGAGAGACCACTCATATTGCATTTTGTTAGGTGATACACTGTGATCTCTGCAGAGTCATACTTATGCATGACGGAGACCTGTCATGGCTCCATTCAGGAATGCTGCGCTCAGCTAGTTTAAGTCGTGGGGCTGTGTGTTTTCTAAATATTTCAAATCGCTGGGTTTTAGGACTTGTCCTTTCTGTTGTTCAAGTACATTTTGGGGTCTTTCTTCATGGACAGGTACCCACACATTGCATCATACCAGGCAGCCCCTCAGCACAGTGGGAGTTAAACACAGGCCCAGGTGGGAACATGCCTTTCTATCTTGTCCTAGAGTCAAACAAGAGTGTGGTTTCACTATCTAGCCTGTGATATTATTCCTTTGATTTTAGATTTGGGCAGCATAGCATAGCAGTTAAGACTTTGGACTCTAGAGCCAGGCTGTTTGGTTTTGAATGTGAGCATTGCCACTTTGCAGTGAAGGATTTCTTTGTGCCACAGCCCCCTTATCTGTTAAATTGGGATAGTTGTTGGATTTTGCCAGGAGAACACATGGTAAAAACCTAGTGCACCAGTCAGCCTTCCTTTCAGTTATGAAGAAAAAGTGATATGAGTAGTAAAATATTCAGAGCACTGTTTGATAAGTTTTACATATAACATTTGGTGTAATTATAAACACTACTCAAAAAGTATTCTGAGCATTATGGTATAACCTAGGAAAGGTATGCTCAGTGTTGCAGTCTCTCAGGTGATCCTTGACAGGATGCAAATATATATGCGTATCAAGCATCATGCAGTACTTAAATGGCTATACCTACTTCCTGTATGTGCTCCTGCTTTCATCATGCCTGTATGTGCATACATATTGATGTTATAAATCAAATTTGATTGTGTTTTAATACTCATAATATCTTTCTTCTCTCATAGTGGATACTCTGATATATGCAGGAGTTTATGAAATAATGGCTACTTAAACGGGGCTAGATAATATAATCCCCTATGCAACTGTATGGCTCTGTTATTTTCTGTGTAGTCTTTGAAGTAACTTCAGTGGAAAGGATTACTGTTGATTACATTTTATACATCAGAATATTGAAAACTTATCCTGTAAAACCTACCTCCTCATACCCTCCTCTCTTGCCCCATGCACACATAAACTGTTTTATTCTTCCCTCCCTCCACCTTTCCCACTTTTCCCCAGGATGACTATCGCGTCTGTATGGACTTCAATGTCATTCAGAAAGATTCTGTCCCCGTTTGCCCTGTGGATGCTTCAGGCTGTTTCACAGCAGAAGTGACAGATTTTGTGGGACAGTATGTGAAGGTTTGTATCTGAATGACATAGAAAGGTGTTGGTTTTATCATATTTTTTCATTAATCAGTTTTTACCAAATAGCTTCCTCATCTGGGATGTTTTTTTCCAGGAAATTGATTTTGTTTTCTTTTGTTTCAGTACATAAAATCAGAAAAGATAGATCATGTTATCAGCTACATTGTGGGGGGCTAGTATCTTCAGAGGAGGCATGCTATAGTTTTAAGCATAGGAGTTTAAAAAATTAGGCTCCAACTAGGGACTTATGAAGCATCTTTGTGACTTTGGGGTAACTATTGCTGATTCAAAACTTCAGTACCTTAATGGTGTGGAATATACTTAAAAAGTACGTGAAGTTACAAGATATCTAAAATATGGATCAAGTCTTTTATAGTATATTTGTTATTTGTGCTTTATACTCTTAATAAAAGTAACCAAATACCAGATTTTAGTAAGACACTTAATTATATTGTGTTACCAAGTACTATAGGATATTTTAATGGCTAGATTTTATTTTTTTTTTAAACAGGATGCTGACAAAAATATCATCAGGACCCTGAAGGAACAAGGTCGACTTCTTGTTGCCAGCACCTTCACTCATAGCTATCCTTTCTGTTGGAGGTAAGGAGAAAAGAGTTTTGTAGTTAGAGTTTCAGATCTGTGCATGCACTTAATGTATGTGCCTATTCCATCAGTCTGTGGTTTCTATCTCAGTTGTATTCTTTGGAGTTAGTGTTTGGAAATTGCCTTTTTTGTTTTGAGGATAGTTTTATGAATGCGTACATTTCCTTTTTCCTCAGGCATTGTCTGAGAAATATAGGTATAGACTGTAAAGAAAAAAAACCAGCCTTGTGCTCTACAGAAAAAAAAATCCAGTTCTTCTCTACTGTGTCATTGTCCTGTGAGTCTTCTTTACTATTCCCTTTATAAACTTCACTTCTGACACTTCTGAGTCACCAAAATAGTGAAGGTTTTTTCCTCCACACCAAGCAATTTTCTTTGACACTAGCTGGTTGTCCTATTATTTAATTTAATTCCAACAGTATTTGCTCAGAGGTTAAGGGGTCAGTCCCACAAGAATGGGACACAAACAAACACACTCACTCACTCACTCACTTTAGATGCCAGTCACAAACCCAAGTTTTCCCCTGATCAGTGGACTGGCTTGAGATCAGATGTTCCAGCTGTCCTCTCCTTGGGTTCAATTAATTTGCTAGAGAGGCTCACAAAACTCCTGAAAATGCTTATATTTGTTAAAAGGATACACATGAACAGCCAGATGAAGACATATACATAGGGAGAGATCTGGAAGGGCCCTATGAGCAGGAGCATTTGTCCTGTGGAGGGGGGTGCTCACCCTTCCAGTATGTGGATGTGTTCTTCAACCTGGAACCCCCCTACAGTCCATACTTTTGGGATTTAATCAGGAGGATGGGTACAGGGCTGAATATTCCAAGCTGTTGGGTTTGGTCTTTCTGGTGACCAGCCCCCATCCAAGGAACCCATATAGAGTCACCTCATTAAAACAAAAGACACTCCTGTCAACCAAAAAATTATAAGGGTTTCAGGAGCTTTATGTCAAAAACTAGTGTCCAAAACCAAATATTAGAACTAAAGATGTTCCCAGTGCTCTTACCACCAAAGACATTATAAGGGTTTCAGGACCTCTGTGCCAAGAACGAGGGGCAAAGGTGTATGTATGTACGTGCACATATATGTATATTTTCTGTTATCTCACATAGACAAATATGTTTGTGTTGGGTTCACATTTCTTTAGGATAAGACAGACCTAACATTTTCTAATAGAATTTAGTGAGAAATATGCAATGTACCATTTAAAGAGGATTCTAAATATGTGGGTGAATTAGAGTGTTTAGTGGCATCACATTTTGTCTTTGCTGAAGTTGATACCATTTTTTAGACAGCTGTCACACACCAGCAGAACTATATGAGGACATTTTTTTCTTATATTATTGTTTTGTTAACTTTTACCTTTCTTGGTATTGTGTAGGGCCATGACCAATACTAAAGACATAGATGTTCGTTTTGCAGTAGACATGAATGTTGGCGGAAGGCCAAGTTGATGGTGGTGACATCAGTGAGAAACTCATGGTTGTTGCTACCCTGAGCACCTGCATACTTTAGTCTTACCAGCCACACCTCCATTTCTGCTTCCCCAGGTCGGACACTCCCCTCATTTACAAAGCGGTGCCCAGCTGGTTTGTGCGGGTCGAACACATGGTAGACCAGCTGCTGAAGAACAATGATTTGTGTTACTGGTGAGCAATGAGACATGAGTCTTCATAATGTCCTTTGTCATATAGTTAGTAAGTATTGGTTTATACTTCCCCCAATTATAACTTTAATAACCATCTAAGACATAACAAAGAAATTCTTTTCATTATAAGGCCTATGGAGGAGTCTTTTTTTTTTTTTTAACCAATAGAAATGAGAAACTGCTGTTTATGCAAGTAACAGAATAGAATTACGGAAAAATATCTGGCTGAATTTTCAGGGTAAACATTTAGTTTTAAATATACCTACAAAATCCATTTATAACATCACTTGAACCTTGAACAATGCAGGGGTAAGGGGTATTAATCTCTATACATTAAAAAATTCATATATAACTACAATCAGCTCTCCACATCTTTGGATTCCCAACATTGGAATTGACCCTTTAACAACATGGGTTTGAGATGCAGAAGTCAATCAGTTGAAAAAAAATTGCATATAAGTGGACTCTGCCATTCACACATGTGTTATTTAAGGATCAGCTACTGCTTTTGATGCTTGTTTAGTTCCTTAACTATGATGATGCAGGCTGGCTTCATTGATTAGCACTGTAGGGACAGAAGCCTTGCTCTTCTCTAATATCTGACCACGGAGAGGTGTTAGTTCAACGTGTTAGAAAAATAAAGTAAGATTGACTCTATGTATTGCAGAATAATGTTTTCCACTGAGAGTTTGGAGAGAGATTAGTATGTTTTACTTCCAACAAGAACTTAAAGGCTGCATTTAATTTTGGAAGAATGGGCAGAATCTCTGGGCATTAAAAACAAAAGGCTATAGCTTTCTCTTTTTTCCTAGCAAAGTGACCCTGATTTCTCAAGAAAAAGCAGTTTTTTTCTTTTTATACCTAAGGAGTTCTTTAGCTTTCCTAATGTGTGATGAGCTTAGTATAGAATGTTAGTATGAGAGTCTTGTGGCATCATGCAGGCCTAAAATCTGGCATTTAGGATACAGGACTGAAGACAGAATGTTCAGGAGCCTCGGATGCCCTAACTCAACCTTAAGTTGGGGAGGTTTTTTGCAAAGCTGAACCTCAAAGGATAAGGAGTCATTTACCAATCAGAGACAGTAGAAACTTGGGGGAGTGGTGGCTAAAACAAGGACTGTTGGGTGAAGGTTAGCAAAGTGGACAGATGGTACTAGTGAAAGCAATGAAGTGAGAAGCCAAATCTGAGGGACTTGCCTCATTGCTGGAACCTAACATGCAGTACCATGGGGACTTCAGGTGAGCTTGGAGAGGCAGCTACCAGGTAACTACCAACAGCCTGCCTGTTGAGAGTGGTATTTTCTAGGTGATTGGATGCCTGTGGTAGTGAGTTACAGTAAAAGAACTATTGCATGAAATACCCAGAAAGTAGATATTAGTGGGGCCAGGCTTGCTAGCATTGGTGACAGAAAGTTGTGGCAGTCCTACTTGGAGAGTAGGATGGGGAAGCATGGGTGATGTCAGGTTTCCTATTAAAAAGCATCTTCACTGGGATTAAATCATGGCAGATGTAGCCACTGTGAGTCATCTAGTGCTGTCCATGCAGAAAATAATCTCCCAGGAGGATTGAGATCAGCCTTCCAGAGTGTTTTTACAGGTGCCATTTACAAATTTATTTAGTAATGTTCTTAGGTGGATTGGGTTTCTGACCTGTTTATTGCAGGGTCCCAGAGTTTGTGCGAGAAAAGCGATTTGGGAATTGGCTGAGAGATGCACGTGACTGGGCAATTTCCAGAAACAGATACTGGGGCACCCCTATCCCATTGTGGGTCAGTGAGGACTTCGAGGAGGTGAGGCTGGTGGTATTTTTGCATGTTGACTTTTGTTGAGACCTTTTTTGTTTGTTTCATCTGAATATGGGGGCAAAAGATATGGTCTCTTCCCCCCACCCTTTTTTTCCCTAATTTTTCTTTCCTTTAATCATAACTAAATAAGAATGTTAGCATTTTATTTTTACTTTAGTTTTCCTTGAATGTAATTTGTTTTTTTCTCTGGGAACACACATTAAATTTTTTCTGTTGCTAAAGGGCTGAATATAATTTCATCTCCTTAACAGTTAAGGAGTAGTTACATTTATATAGTCCTAAAATTATTTTGGCCCTTTGAAGGCAACCTCGAGGCCGATGTGGCACCCGGTGAAAATGCGTTTGACACCCCTGCTCTATACCCTTCACTTACAGCAATGAAAAAGGAAGACTAAAAAAAATACTAAAGCATTGCAGACTTTTAATCTGAAAATAAATGATTGTATGAGTGTATGTATACATAAACATATATATAGGACTTTAGATGTATTCCCATGATGGGACCTTCTTTTCATGTCTGTTGCTGAAAACTGAGAGCATTAGAATTAGAGCAGTCATGAACCACAGTGGCCCAGGGACATCAGTAAATTTCTAGTATGAAGGGACCTGAAAGGTAACAGTAAAGTAGCTCAATTGGAAGACTTTTTAGGACTGGTCAGGAAGATGCAGAGAAAGAAACCATGAGTGTTCACTGGATAACAGACAACCCTTAGGTGAAAGCTGATAGCAGTCCCTGTTGGTGCTGCCCCATCAGATAGTGCTTCCTGTTGTGAGTGCCCCAGCTGGACCCATCTCTCAACCTCCTTGCCTGGACATAATTGTAACATCTTGTAATATGACTATTTGGATTCAGCACAGTAATTTAGTTGTAGCTTTGACTTAGAAGATTTCAGCTTAATGAACTGAATTCAAGTGCGAGGAAGAAACTTAAAATGCCTTAGTGTACAAGTCTAGCCATTTCACTTCCGCTGGTTATTTTCAGCATAGAGGTGGACATTAGAAACCCCCAAGAAATACTTGTTGAGGTGATGGCTGTGAATGTTTAAAATCTTTTTTATAGAGGGAAACTAGGCAACCTGAGAAAGGACAGAGACGCTGAAAGGAGGAGGCCACCAAGGGAGCCTCGGCTTTTATTTATTTGGGTTTTTGTTTTTTTAGGATTTTAAGATTTTATTTATTTATTTTTAGAGGGAAGGGAGGGAGGAAGAGAGGGAAACAAACATCAGTGTGTGGTTGCCTCTCACGTAGTCCCCCCCTGGGGACCTGGCCTGCATCCCAGACATGTGCCTTTACTGGGAATCGAACCAGCGACACTTTGGTTTGTAGTCAGTGCTCAGTCCACTGAGCTACACCAGCCAGGGCTAGCTTCGGCTTTTTACAGAGCAGCTGTCAGCTCCAAGCAGTAAAGAGCTGATCCTTCTACACAGATTAGCCCTTCACATTGAATGGATAGCTAATCTTCAGAAACTATTCACTACTGAAAATAATCTGGGGTAGACCAAGACATGTGGTGCAGGTATGGAGGAGCACACCCAACATCTTCCCTAAAGTCTAAATAACACCTCCCAGGGGAGATACATTGTAGGGCCTCCCTCCAATATGGGGGTACGTAGCAAAGGAGTGAAGTATGCACACTTCTTCAGATACTCACCTGTAGTCTTTCATGAGGGTAAGCCACATTGGTGATAACTATCCTGTAGATCCAAGGTTTCTAAACTTCACTGTCAACAGAAATTTACTCTGTGTGATCTTTGCCTCTCTGGCACTCCTGCTTTTTAATTTTGTTTTGACAGATAGTATGCATTGGGTCAATTGCAGAACTTGAAGAACTATCAAGAGCGAAGATCTCAGATCTCCACAGAGAGAGGTCAGTTTCTGAATGCTTTATTCATGTCAGTTCTATCATTCAGAGAGCATTGGGCTAGGACCTGGCCTGTTAAGACATGGTCTCTGTAGTGGATCATAGAGCTACATATAGAAATCAAACACTGATTTGCTGTATTACATTGTTCTTGATGACTTGTGTCATAATGAGGAAGGGTGACTTCTGTTCTTGAGTTAGATGTCAGAGGACTTCTAGTTTGAGTGCCTCTGGTGCTCTCTGTAAGCCTGTGATGGCTGCTGATGTTTTTGTTCATAGATACATATGAAGAGTTTGTCAGGAATTGTGTTTCCTGCTGGCATTTCAACTGCAAGTTCTGTTACGCTTAAAATTAATAGAAATGGCTATATTTTTGTTTGTTAGTATTGACCATCTGACCATTCCTTCACGCTGTGGGAAGGGATTGCTGCACCGCATCTCTGAAGTGTTTGACTGTTGGTTTGAGAGTGGTAGCATGCCCTATGCTCAAGTTCATTATCCATTTGAAAACAAGAAGGAGTTTGAAGATGCATTTCCTGCAGACTTCATTGCCGAAGGCATTGATCAAACCAGAGGATGGTATGTTCCTTGTTCTGTCAAGTGTTTTGTTGATTTGATTTTGTTTAGCAATTATTTTACTGAGCACCTAGTATTTCTCTGCTATGTGCTGGGAAGATTGTGTCAAGTGAGAGGGGCTCTGCTCCTCAGCACCAAGCTAGGAATCTTTTAAGTAGGAATCTCTGTCTACGGTAGGGTGTAGTTTCAGATTTAATTATTTCACTGACATCTTGGAATATAGAGATTTGTTTCACTGGAAATTTAAATGATACAAAACACTTAATATGTGGTCATAGCTTGATCACTTCAAGTCATTTATTCAGATGTCAAGTGGGTATTTACCTACAAGATAATGGGTGGGGTCCTACAGATGTGAAGAGGATTACTTGGAGGTAAGCTCGGATGCTAGATTAGCCTTCCAAAATTAACATTTGAAAAAAAATCTAGATTTAAAAAAAACAACGGGAGAGGGTTGTGGCATTGGTTTTATCTGGTGCCTTATTTAAAGCAGTACCCTCATCCTGTTAATTATAAAAAGGTTAGTTACCTTCTTTTTGTGGATGAGCTTGATTGGCCCAGGTTCTAATTATACTTTCATTAGTAATGTTTCTGCAGGGGTGTTTAAGGAATGTTCATGGAGTTTTTGCTTTTGCAAACTGTGGTAGTCATCACAAACTGATTAAATTCTAGCCTTAATGCTTTGGAATGTGCTGTTTTCACTTTACAGTCCATTTACCTATAAGAAGAACTACCAGGCACAAACTCCTATTCCTAAGGAGATTCTCTGAGGAGTGGTGACAGTTGACAACTAATAACAGTCCTTATATGGATTCCCTATGCGCACTCCTTCCCTCCTCTTTACTCAGTTGTGGGCTGCCTCTCCTAGGTACCAGAGCCCTCTTGACATACCTTAGAGGTCAGGTGTTCATGTTAGACATGAAGTCTGGTCTGTGACATCACCTATTCATGTCTTATGATGGTCTTGGAGTGCAAAATCAGGTTGGAGGTGACATAAGAGCCTCCCTTAACTGGTACAGCTTATAGGGATGTGAGGCTAGCTAGCAAATAAATTACATATGTGATATCTGACAGAATAAAAACATTTTCTCTGCTGTTATAGTCTATCTTTTGACTTTGGAACAAGGGTGCTTTTTGCCTTTTTGGCAATGCGGGGTTGGGGAGGTCATCAGACTATCCCATATGACCTTGTGCTAATGGCAACATACATCTGATTTTCAGCCTTGTGTTATGTGGGAAGGTCCTGAGAGGCCACCCATTGCTACCCTGCTGTGCTCTGCCTTAAGGTTGTTCAACTGGCTTCCCAAGAAGGGTGATGGTACTATCCTCAATTGGGGTCAGTACCTTGATCCAGGCCTTGATTTGCTTTGAATCATGTTTTTTTCTGATTGGAAGCTTAAATGTGATTGATCTGCAGTAGGTCTTGTGTGTAATTTTTCAACGATCCTGGAATGATTTTAATGTCACTGGAATTAAAATCTTTGCCTTAAGTGATTATCAAGAAGTGTAACATCAAAAATAGAAATTCAGTTCAATCAGTAAGTACAGTTTTTTTCCTATGCTAGACTTCTTTTGGGGGTTTTGCTTTGTTGTTTGTTTTTTAACTTTCTTTGTGGGATTTTTTTCCCCAGGTTTTACACCCTTCTGGTGCTGGCCACAGCTCTCTTTGGACAGCCGCCCTTCAGGAATGTGATTGCGAATGGACTCATTCTTGCAAGGCAGGTGTACTCCTTTGTGTCGTGACAAGTTCCAGTTCCTGTTCCCCTAACCACTCTTCATGAATAGAGGAATTTAGGAGTGCCCCACCTCTGCTCTTACTACTTTTTCTTTTCTGCTTCTGTACTGTTTGCTACCTTCCTTTTCATCCAACTCCTCCCCACAAGTGCACAAGTGTTTTTGTGCACTTTTGCATCTTTTGTGTTCTGTCTCCACACTTCTTCTGTCTTAGGGGGAAGAGTTGGATTGAAAGCTAAGCATAATAAAGTAGGCAAAAGGGGAGGGCTTGCTTGGGATAATTCTAGTGATGAAATAACATTTGTCATTTTAGACTTTCTTAAAGTACTTTTGGTTATAGCTCTTAGTCTGTATACAGGTCCTTTATATAGATTTTTGTTTTCTTTTTAATATATTAGGAAATTACGAGTTCTAGAGGTTTCTGGTTTTATATTGGAATCCTTTGATTATGCTTACTCAAGTTATTAAAAGTAAAACCTATATAAAAATAAGAAATTAAAAATATTTACATAGATACCCAGCTTTATGTACCATGAGTGGGGAGGATGACAGTAGACCTGTTGTGAACATTTACACATCTTTACTCACTTAATCCCCAGAACTGTGTAAGATGTGTTCTTTCATTACCATGTTTTGACATTTGAGGTACAGAAAAAGTAAGGTAACACAGTAAATTAGCGGTGAGCTCAAGTGTGCCATTTCAAGTATGTTGTGTAAATGGAATCATACCATATTTAACTTTTTGGGAGTGGATTTTTTTTGGTCAGTGTTATTCCCTGGGTGTTCCTCAGGTGCTTGTGTGTCTGTGTTTCCTTCTCTTTGCTGTGTGGGTGACCCTAAGTTTGACTATTCACATGCTGAAAGACCTTGAGGTTGTTTCAAGTTTTTGCAGACAATGAATAATGCTATGAACTTGGCTACAGGTTTTGCATAACTGTAGACTTTCATTTCTCTGGGATAACTTCCTAGTCTATATTTTTTACTGTTAAATTATGATATCCTGCTATCTTTATCCTGAAGATTCTTCATGGACTCAACATAGTATTTAAAAAACAAGCCCACGGGTATTAACAAAACAATTTTATTGTTGTACCTTAACATTAATTTGCATACCATTTGCATTTATGTATTTCAATTGAAAATACCTATAACCATATATAAAGATACTGTAAAGTTGACTTATTTGACATCTCCCTTTTGTTTTTCAAGTGATGGCCAAAAAATGAGCAAACGAAAAAAGAATTATCCAGATCCACTTTCGATCATCCATAAATATGGTGCTGATGCCCTCAGGTATAAACCGGTGCTCTCCCTTGTGTGTATTTGTCATTTCTTATGTAAGCACCTCTCACCTCTCATTCTGTTAATCATATTCTTTCCATTTGGTTTATAATTCGCTTTTTAAAATGTATCTCTGTTTTAGGAAGAGTTAAATTTGTATGGTGTTGACTTAAATCCCCTTCCCCTACCCAAGGTGTTTTATTGAATAATAGTGAAATTTTCAAATCTCGAAATCTTTTAGAGGACAAGGACCGCTGTCTAAGTTTTCCCATCTTGTTGGTGTTACATCATTTATTTCTATTTTCTACTTACTCTTCAGAAGAGTCATATGAGGTATGTTTATACTAGAGCAAGTAAAAATTAATATTGAAAACCTTTTAGAGAATGTGAGCTGCTGCTTGAAATAGTCATAGTCATGAACATTAAGTGTTCAGATTAAAAGCCTCTCTGTCCTTGCTCCTGGTGAGTCTCTCATTCCTGGATGTGTCCTGGCTGCTTCCTCTTGGTTCTGCCACACCCACCACCGATGTCCTGAGCTGAGACCAGCACAGGGCATTTCTCTAGGTTGGTCCACTGCCACATTTTGTTGTGGGGGCTACGTCTCCTTTTATAATTTGCTGGGTCTCTTATATGTAAAAGTAAGAGCTTTGTCAGTTTTGTATAGACCATGAGAAAACTACTCATAATTACCCCCTTTATAGAAGAAATGATCATTTTGGTGTCACCCTAGCAAAATGTCGCATGATAATTGATAGCATCTACATTCCTTTTTTGTGTAAATTTTATTTTCCAGATTGTATCTGATTAACTCCCCTGTGGTAAGAGCAGAAAACCTCCGCTTTAAAGAGGAAGGTGTGCGTGATGTCCTGAAAGATGTGCTGCTCCCTTGGTATAATGCCTATCGCTTCTTCATCCAGAACATCCTAAGGCTGCAGAAGGTGTGGACCAAAGTGCTGTGGTTTGAGCTGGATGTGGGCCAAGGTGCCTTCCCAGCTATGTTGAGCTGGGTTTGCTCAGGCCCTATGGGTGGAAGCTCAAAGACACTTGGGAATCCATAGGTAAAAGTATCTGGGGTCCTTGCTGAGCCAGGAGCATGGGTTGGAGCTAAGCCGTATGGGCAGGCTCACCTATACAGACACAGGAGCCTCACCTGTAGAAGAGTTGCATTTGGTATACATTTATCCACTTCCCCACCCCTCATGGAACCAGTAGGGGTGGCATGGTGGAGCCAGTGAAGAGTCAGCTACTGTCTGAGATTGAATATCCAGTAAATGCTGCTGCAAATGGGTGGTCAGGGAAGGCCTTTTGATGGGGGTGTTTGAGCTAAGACTCTGTACATAAGAGAAAGTCTCGTTGGGTTGTTAGGATTTAGAGTAAAGATTGTGATGTATTGGAAAGTTTCATCCTAGCAGTTACCTGTTGCCCATGTGGCATTCTCTGAGAAGCCACTTCCTCTGCCCCAGTGACTGCCCTTGGGCCAGCAGGCTCCATTACGCATGTGCCTATCTGTGCTTTTAGTACTCCACGTGGGGCCAGGGCCCAGATACCGTTCACCTTTTTACCTCAAGCACCTTATAGGTAGAATTGCTTAGTAAATTACTGTCAACTAAATATGTGATGTTATTCCTTCCTGAGAAACTGGTTGGAAATCTGAGCTTTGAACATCACGCTCCAGCAGTCGGATCACTTGCTTCCTACTGCCTCTTGCTTATCTAGGTCTGCTAATGAACCTTCTGGGAGGGATTTTTCCCTGTGGTTTGAGAAAGGCAGTCACCTTCCCAAGACCCCTAGAGTTCCTGGCGTTTCATTTCTACCACCCCTTTGGGCCAGCAGTCCACTTTGCAGGCCACCTGCTGGTCTGGAGCCTCATCTGGGCATGGCAGCAAGACGTCAGCTCTACCCTCAGGCACTTAAATCAGGGCAAGGATCAGCATGGCCATTCTACTGCCACTGGTGGTGATGCTGTGTGAGTAGGGATAGGTGACGTGGGCCTTCAGGATTGAGGAAGATTTTTCAAAGGAAAAAGAATGGGAGAAATAGAGCATTCTAGGTAAAGTGGCTAATATAAGCTGAGAGAGACACTACCGTATTTTTCGGACCATAATATGCACCTGGGCTATAGAGAAAGAAAATAGGAAAAAACATTTTGAAGCAAAAAATGTGATAAAATATTTAATAACATAAATAATATTTCACCAATGTAAATGTAAACAGCTCAACAGCAGCATTAACAACCATTATTCCTCCCAAATGGGGGAGGGGTGCGTCTTATAGTCTGAAAAAATGCGTAATTCCTAGGGCTCATTTTCAATTTATAGTCAGTTATCTAGAGATTACCAGTTTTTCTGTCCATCCTTCCTCAAGTTTAAGCCCATACTTATTGACTAAAGCCCATATTACTGACAAGACTTTGGAATACTTTTCAATTCATAATCATTCTTTGGTGCAGAGGAATAATTTTTTCCCCAAAATTCCCCTTACTTCACTCAAAAATGGAATTCACTAATTGAGGACCTAATGTCCCAAATGTAGAGTTCATCCTCAAAATATTACTGAGAATCAGAACTATAGATTGCCAGTAGGTCTGGATTTTTGCAGGGGGGGGCAGGATGTGGCTATTAATTTTGGTTTTAGTGCTTTAAAGTGTTCATTTCTTTACATGAATTTCCCCCAAGCATACAGAATGTTACAACAATTGTCAATTCCTAGGAGGAAAAAATGGAATTCCTCTACAATGAGAACATGGTTAAAGAAAGTGCCAACATCACAGACCGATGGGTCCTGTCCTTCATGCAGTCACTCATTGCATTCTTTGAGACCGAAATGGCAGGTGCGTCTTTCTTTAGCTTTCCTCCCAGGACTAAAGACTCTTCTGTATGATTGCCCTTTAGATACTACTTTTTATGTATAAACATAGAGTAGATTTTGTAGAAATTTTAACAGATACTGAAGAGGCAAAGCAGTAGATAAATACTTGTTTCTTTTAACACTCAAATATAATTTTGTTAAGACTTGTTAGTTGTAGAGAGGTGCTGGCGCAAGGCCCAGGGAATTTTCTCGGGATATCGAGGGACCTCATCTCTCCACCAGCACTACATGGGCCCATGGAATCATAGGCTTCAGTGTTGGATGGTTCCACTACCTTTTCCCTGGCAGAACATTGCCTGGTCTAGGAACCTCAGTTTCTTTCTGTGAAAAATACCTTGTCAGAGTTATTGTAAGGCTCAAATAAAGATCATGTACACGTAGCTGACAGATAACAGGTACTCAAAAAGTAGTACTTGTTAATAGTTCATTTTTTATTTATTTTCAGGTCTGCTTTATTAAATAAGTAGTCCTTGAACAGTCTAGAAAAATTAGGAAATACAGAAAAGCAATAATGAAGTAGACATTCCTCTATATTTCTGTTTCCTAACAACATGAATGGGTTTTATATAGAGGTTGGGAAGGTAGGTTATGATGGTTTTCTCAAGGTTAGAGATAGAATAATCATAAGTCAGGGAGAAATTTTCCAGAAATTACTGACTAGGGTCCCTGAGATGGGGATTCCTTTGTTACACCCTAGAAAGTTTGACCTGCCTCCCCCAGCACCCTGTGGTTGCCAGGTGCTGCTGTGCAAGTGCAGTACTCAGCAGTTTGAGGGGCAGAGCCGGCCTTTGTTGCTGACACAGATCTGCCTTTCCTCCGCTGGAATAGGTGCCTCTGCACTTGGAACAATAGGACAGTTAGTCCAGGAATTTCCATGTTTATCAGTCATCCTGAAGGACTATATGCAGCCCCTTATACATACATAATTAAGATCATATGACTGTCAAGCTTTTGGAGATACTGTGGGTTCAGTTCCAGGCTACCACAATAAAATAGATAATCAATAAAGGAATATTACAATAAAGCAAGCCACATGAATTTTTTGGTTTCACAGTGGATATAAGTGTTATGTTTACACTAAGTCTGCAAAAGCATTGTGTCTGAAACAATGTGCATACTTATGTTTACCCATCATCTGAGCCTTCACTAGTCTTTTTGCTGATGGAGGTTCTTTCCTCAATCTTTTTTTTATTTTTTTATTTTATTTTTTTAATTCTTTATTTTATTGATTATGCTATTACAGTTGGCCCATTTTCCCCCTTCACTCCCCACCACCCTGCCCATCCCCTCCCACCCACATTCCCCCCTTTAGTTCATGTCCATGTGTCTTAAGTTCTTTAGTGTCTACATGTCCCATACTGTTCTTACCTTCCCCCTATCTATTTTCTACCTACTGTCTTTGCTACTTATTCTCTATATCTTTTCCCCCTCCCTACTCCTCCTACTTCCCTGTTGCTAACCCTCCATTGATGACTTTTTTTTTTTTACT
>PVIA01017456.1:0-15620 GCA_004024845.1 Tonatia bakeri
TGGTGTGTGGTGTGGTTAGTGTGTGGTGTGGTGTGTGTGTGGTGTGGTATGGTGTGTGGTGTGGTATGTGTTGTGTGGAGTGGTGGGAAGAGCATGTGCTTTGGAATGAGAAAGAGTCTGATTCAATCTCAGCGCTGCTGCTCAGAAGTTGAGTGTCTGATCTAAGCACCCCGAGCCTCAGTTTCCTGGTCCGTAAAATGGGGCTGTCAGAGGCATAAGTGGGTGGTCTTTGACGAAGAGCCCGCCGTGCTGCAGGAAACTCGGGAAACGGTTATTGTTGATATTGCGGTTAAGCGTTTGTCTTCTCTGGCCACCTTCCCGTATCAGTGAGTCACAGGAGTGACAAGTCATTGGTCAAGTCCCTGCAAGTGCAGGGTGCTGCACGGGGTGCTGGGAGGGGTCCGAGACAGACCCGGGACACCGGCACCCCTGATGGTTGAAAAGGCGAGGCCCGTGTGTGCACACAACACCCCGGCACCCACTCCATGGTAGCCCAGGGGCCAGTCTTGCTTCTCTTCAGATCGACTTGACGGACTGCTGCGGGTGCTCCCGTGGGCTCGGTGAGCAGGGACGACCCCCACACACACTGGGTGTAGTGTTGCGAGGGACCGGCTGTACCCCAGTGGGGCCCTGCCACCCCGACTTTTCTCCGATCACCAGGCCCTGCAATAGGTGTTTCAGGTTCCCTCTCATTCGATCTTTTCACAGCTTTGCAAGGTCATTTTACAGCGGAGGACACTGGGTCAGGGACATCAGGTACCTTGCCAAGGTCAGAGAATTAGAAAGGTCTAGAACCAGCATTCCAGCCCCGGTGTCTGACCGTACTGCTGTAACTAGGGTGATGCAAACGTTTAAGTCCCAAGCATTACTACGTTTCCGTCCTTTCCCATGCTGCTGCTCAGCTGGGCTCCCAGAGCCGGGAGGGAGCTCACTCAGTGTCACTTTGCTCATGCATGGTGTTCGGACGACCACAGGAGCAAGCCCCTGCAGCTCCCAGAGGGTTTCCGGAGAGGGAGGGAGAGTGTGCACCAACAAGTGTGCATGGCGTGGGCCTGTGGGGAGAGAGGGCAAGTTAGAGTTGGGGCCACCGGGCATTGCCTGGGAGGTCACTTGGCTTTGTTATACTTATTCTATGCTAAGCAATTTTTAGGTTTCTCATGACCCCAACAGAGCAAGAAAATAAATGAGCCATTTCATCCCAGAGTCAGCCACCCAGAACAAGAGTCCCAGTGCAGTGCAGCGATGGCAGTACCATGTTCCTGCTCCTCTGCTCTTGCAAAAAAAAAAAAAAAATTCCTCACAGGAGACCGTCACCCTGGAGGTTCCCCTTCTCTGTGTGAGTTTTGCAGAGTGTCCGGGTTGGCACGGCTCCTTGGTGGGGAAGCAAGGCAGACAACTGAGTGTGGAGTAAGGACACTCAGCACCTGCCTGCAGTGACGTGCAGGGTCAGGGGAGAAGGGCCGCCCACTCGGAGGGACAGGAGTAGAAAGGTAGAGGTCTGATCTCTGGGACCGAACATTTGAAAAATGCCAGCACAAAGGCGTCCAAGTCTTTTATTATTGCCGTTTCAGCTGCTGATATCTGACCAGAAGAGATATTTGGGGGGTCCAATTTTGCCAATTACCTTCTGAGCAAAGAATAGTCAGAGGGACGAGAAGACTTTGTGGGCATGGCTGCACCCTGCCCAGTGCCCTTGGTGCCGCCCGGCCACCTCAGCCCCTCAGGCCTGGCGGTGGCTTTGCTGATTTCCAAAGCTGACTTGAAAGGTTAAAAATAGGTCTGGTATTTTATAGTTCACGTGCTTGAACATCAAAGGGAAGCAGATTTAAAAGGCTATTTTTAAAGAGAGCTTTTGCCTTTGGCTTCCTGCTTGGCAAGCATCTGGGAGTGGTGGCGGGGCAGGGACCCCGTGCACGGGGGTGGGGGAGTCAGAGGAGGCGGGAAGGGTGCATCAGATCTAGCTTTCTTGCACCCCTTCCCATGGTGCCTGACTGTGTGCCATTCACTATTCTCACTATTCAAGGAACTTTTTTAATGTTCACCGTAACCCCATGGAATGATACCAATATCATTCACACTTTAAACTGAGGCACAGAGAGGTTAAGTGGCCTGGCCAAGGTTACACAGCTAGTAAGGAGCATGCCTTGGCACTCTGGTCCCAGAGCATGTTCTGCCACCTCTGACCAGTGCCGACAGCGTTAGCCTCAGACTGGCTGGCCCCTTACAGGGGGGCGAGCCCTGGGGTCATGGGCCACGCTGGGCACTCTGCTATGGGAGGGGCATCCGTATAATCTGTGGCACCAGCTCGTCAGAGATTCTTGCGTCGGGGCAGCCTCTCGGCAGCGGGGCCACCACTGGCAAGTGAGTGGGTTTCTGTTCTCTGAGTGATGCCCGGAACGACTCGGGCTGCCCCCGACACACAGGGCTCTCTGGCAGAGGGAGAGGAGACACATGTGCCAGGGGTGATGCGGACAAAGACATCTCCAAGTGTTTGTTGGACAGTACAGGGTGGAAGAGCTCCCAGCCGGATGGAGGCCTGAGTTCGGTCTCAGTTACATTTGCAACAGAGCTGACAGCTGGGATCAGGGCCAGACCTCCCATTGAACCCTGAGGTCTTCCAGGGGTTGGGGATGGGGGGAGGGTTGGCCTAAGGTCTCTAATGTAACTCTTAGCTCAACAATGCATGGACACCTTGGTGGGGCTAGAGGAGTAGTTCCCAGCTCCCGAGGTGGACAGGGGGGTGGGCGAGGTGGGGGGTTGCAGTTGGTGCTTTTAAGTTGTCAAGAAGTCAGCAAGGGAGGAAATGGACAAATAAAACCAGGGTGAGGCTAGCACCCAAAGTTCATGTGCAGGCCTTGTGCACCCAACTAGAAGAACACGGAATCGCCATGTCGTTCCAAGGACACTGCAGAAAGGAGGAAGCAGGGTCCCTGGAGAGTTGCCGGAAGAGAAAGAGAAGGGTCGGAGCTGTCCTTGGTGCTGACGCTTTCTTGCGTGTCTTTGTAACGTGGTGTAATCAGCCACAGGCTTCACAATGTCCTTCGGCAGGAAGTACCAGTGATAGTTCCTGGGGCCGGTTTTCACGGTGCCCTTGGTTGAGGCCACGCTGTGACATTTTCCAGCTGAAATGTCGTGACCTGTGAACTCAGCTTTACCAGTGCGGCTTCACTTAGACGTAACGTGTAGAGTGACTCGTTCGGTGGCACCTGCGATCTTTTCATAGTGAAGGTCAAGTCTCTTAGGCCTTTCTGAGTGTGAGGCTGTATTTAAATATATTTTATCTGAAAAATGTTGACACAAACATGACTTCAGTCAGCAGCCTTTTTTTTAAACTTCACCTGAGGACATGCTTATTGATTTTAGAGAGCGGAGAAGGGAGGACGAAAGAGGGAGGGAAGCATCGAGGTGAGAGAGAAACATCAGTCGACTGCCTCTCACTGCACTCTGACTGGGGGCCGAACCCACAACCTAGGTGTGCACCTTGACTGGGGATCGAACCCTCAGCCTTCCAGTGTATGGGGCAATGCTTCAACCAACTGAGCCACACTGGCCAAGGAAGTCAGTAGCCTTTTACTTTTTTTTACATATTTTATTTATTTACTTTTAGAGAGAGAGAGGGAAATGGAGGGAGAAAGAGAGTGAGAAAAACATCAATGTGTGGTTGCCTCTCATACACCCCCCCACTGGGGACCTGGCCGGCAACCCAGGCATGTGCCCTGACTGGGAATCGAACTGGCAACCCTTTAGTTCATAGAGTGGCACTCAATCTACTGAGCCACACCAGCCAGGGTGATAGCCTTTTAAATCAGTTTGAGTACACTTAGTATGCACACAGTAAATGTGTCCAATTTTTTCATGTTTATGATCACAAAAGCATCCATATACATTTGAAAAATAATATGTTACAAGTCACAGCTTTTGGCCTTCTGTGCCTCAGTTTTCTCAACTGTGAAATGGGGCTGTGAATCAGCCTTAGTACATAAAGTTTTTCTGAGGAGTGAATGCCTTAATATGCCGGATGATGCACCACAGTGCCTGCCGCATAGCAAGCGCCCGTTAAGTGCTAGTGCCCTGTGTGGGGTATGCCATTTTTTATATTGCAGACTATCTTGCGATGATCTGTCCCGCCCCTCTCTGCAGACCACTGGTTAAGAACCGCTCAGAGGCTCCTGCATACAGCTCTGCACGTTGTGCTCTGCACAGGGTGACTGGCCATGCGGACAAGGGGCTGAAGTCCGGCCCACACTGATCTCCTAACCAGGAGCCCTGGCGTGGTGCTGCCCTCAGGTCGGCGGGGCCTCAGCCTTCAGGTCCCACGGCATGTGTGGCATTTTACGGGCCCAGCAGCTGTTCTTTTCTCCTCACTGCTTTCCCTAGAGCTTAATTTCCAGTGTAAATTAGCAATTGATTCCTGGTGCCCCAGCTTATTGGTGTTTTAGCCAGGAGCTCTGTTTTTCCCAGAGCGCCTGCAGAGACTGGCAGCGAACAATCACCAGTGACTATCGTTGCTTGATTATTTGGAGAGCCCTGCTTCCCTCTGCACTTGCCTCGCCGACCACTCGCAGCCGATGCTCTCAGCAACTGCAGGGCCAGTTTTGCCCATGTGTCCACTGGTACTCGACACTGGCCCTGAGTCCTCAGTGCTTCATCCACGTGAGCTCATCTGCTGTCCACTTCCCGGGCCCCCCCACGCCTGCGCCAGGCCTGCGGGGGAATGCTTCTCATGCGTACCTATTGCCTGAGCGGGCACGTGAGCGGGCACGCCATCTGTGGGGCACGGCATGGACGGACTCTGCCCGGGCCTCGTTTCTGGAGTCGGAGCCCTCCGGGGCACACTGACAGGTGGTGAGAGGGATCCCAGGGCCCTGTGGAGGGCCTCCTTGGATGAGGGATGCTGAAGGGGTCCTTTGTCTCAGAGCCAGAGATTAGGTTGCAGCTCTTTGTGCCGGCGAGGCCAAGGGTAGGAGGGCCCAGTGTGGCAGAGCAGGGAATTCGGGAAAGCAAAGGCTGTGAACCCAGGAAGCCAGCGACGTATTCCCACACTGAACATTGAGGTGTGCAGTCTGTCCAGCCGGGCACGGAAAGCTGCCTGCCGCCAGCCAGCTGCCAGCTGCCTGCTCTGCCTTGGCTCGTAGTCGCTCCGTGGGCACCAGGATGGGTGGTTTTGTTTTCCTGTGTTTCTTCTCCTGGCCCACAGCAGAGTTGTCTTAGGGAGATGCTGGAAAGCACATGGCATGCAGTGAGTGGGGGTTTAATTCCAGCTTGAGTGTCCCTTTTTTTTTTTAACTTGCCTTCGTGTTTTTTCCTGGCCAGATAACGTTGCTCTCCACCTCCTCTCCCCTCTCCCTGTTTGCTCTCCGCAGAACAAAGAGTTCAAGACCCTGTCGGAGCAGCTTTCCACTGTCACCTCCGCCCGCGCCGTGGAGGTGGAGAAGCTGAAGAAGGAGCTGGCCCGCTACCAGCAGAGCCAAGGTGGGGACGGCGGCCCGAGGCTGCAGGAGGAGGTCGAGAGCCTGCGGACCGAGCTGCAGAAGGCCCACTCAGAGCGCAAGATCCTGGAGGACACCCACACCAGGGAGAAGGATGAGCTGAGGAAGGTACGGTGGAGCCTGGGGAGGGGCGGCTTGGCGGTGGGCGAGACGGCAGAGCATCCTCTTGGGGCTTCCCTGGCACTAGCGTCCCCCTGCTGACCGTCCCCCTGCTGACCGTCCCTCTGCATTTAGATATAAAGTGCCCTCACAGGTGTTCACTGAGTTTCTGCCATGAGCTAAACACTGGGCATTCCCTGAGGGGGACACACGTGGCTGGCTTTGGGTGTCTTATAGCCTAGAATTTTCTACTGTGTCAGCTTTGTAGCCTGAGTCTTCATTGGCAAGAGAGATGGTACAGAGGTAGTGGCTTTTCTCCTTGACATTGCCTGTAGGGGTTACAGGCAACCTCCAGACACCCCTGTTCATGATAAGTCCTCGTGATTTGGGGACTTTTTCATAAGTGTTAATAGCTTCAGCCTGTCTCACCCACTCTGGTTGGTGTGCTCTGTGGGTTTACTCTCTGCCCACAAGACTGATCTTCCTGGCTTCGGCTCACACACTGCCATCATGAAAGTCAGGAAACAAACAGTCCTCCTCCCTTCCCAAGTTGGCTGTTCAAACCAGGGGCGTTCTGTGGGCCACCGGAGAACCTTCCACAGAGTCAGGACAATGCCATTCTCTCACATCCCCACAATGGCCCTCGTGACACCTTGCCCTCTTGTTTTGCATCCATCTGTGGCTGGAGGGCCTCCGTAGGTTGAGAATCTGAGGAGGGAGGAGTTCAGAGTTCCTGATGTTGGAGAGTTGACATTACGACTTTCCCGTGTGAGCCCCGTGGCAGGCCAAATGCGCCCACAGACAGGGCTCCGGGCTTGGCGGCAGCGTTTCCGGTTCTCACTCCTGCTCTGCCATCATCGAGTGCGCGTGGGAGCCTCACTGGCCTTAGTTCCCACTCCTGTTTTTCTTTAAATGTTGGTCTGGAATCAGGGGTGTCCAACCTGAGGCCTGTAGGCTGCATGCAGCTCAGGATGGCTATGAATGCGGCCCAACACAAAATCATACGTTTACTTAAAACATTATGAGATTTTGTTTGTGATTACATGTCACAGTGTATTTAATGTATGGCCCAAGACAACTCTTCTTCTTCCAGTGTGGCACAGAGACACCAAAAGGTTGGACACCCCTGGGATCCTCTCTAAGGCCCCTTCTGGACTTGTAGCTGGCCACCTCCACGGGATCATGTTTGATGGCTTATGGAAGGAGAGGGGGTCTCAGCCCATTCTGGTGGGCCTCTCACTCCATGCCCTGTGACCTTGCTCTGGTGGGAAACGCGCAGACGGCTGTGTGAGACGAGAGCCTGCAGAGCCGGCTTGAGCTGGGCTTAGGGACGGCGTTCTTCTGTCCCAGGCAAAAGCACAGCACCGTCAGCCACTGACTTCCCAGATATTAGGGGTTTCCCGGGAGTCAGAGGTGGGGTCCCCGGGGAACTAGGTGGCTAAAAAAAGTGAGATGTGGGACTTCCCAATGCAGGCAGCCGGGCACAGAGAAGTCCTCACGCCCCCAGGTGTTGTCCAAATACCTCTGCCAGCTCGGCCACCACGAGGCCTGAGATAAACTCAGTTCTTTGGGGTGAAGCGTGTTACGCTGGGGAAACGGGCCACAGCCTGTGACCACAAACCATGGAGCTCTGCTCCTGCTGTCTGTTGATCCTTGGGAACATATGGCCAGCAAGCCTTCTGTGTGAATAAAAATAAGAAAGTGGAATCCCAGGAGGAGAGAAGAAGCCAAGGTCAGAACTGGAGAGACGTGCGACTGGAGGCCCCAGGAGGGATGGAACAGGGGGTTCCCTACAGGGGGGGACGGGCGGGGCCAGGCCGGAGAGACATGTGGCCCGACCGTTGACCCGGCAGATCCACAGCACAGGGTCTCCTGTCTCCACCCACAGAAAGCACCTCACTCATCGACTCCCCAGCCACCTCCGCTGCTGCTCCTTGGGCTCTGTGACCGGGGTCTCAGAGCACTGTTAATTTTTTTAACTTGATTTGAGAGAGAGAGACATTGATTTGTCACTCTACTTGTTTATGTACTTACTGGCTGCTTCTTGCGTGTACCCTGGCTGGAGCTCGAACCCGCAACCTTGGCATATGGGGACAATGCTCTAACCCACTGAGCTAGCCTTCCAGGGTTAGAGCACTTTTAAAATACCCAAGTCTCTGTCCAAGGGGGCCTCAGGTTTATTATATAAAAGTCTTCCTCAGCAGAGCGGAATAGAGAAATGGACACCTTCCTCCTCTCCTAAAAAAAAATGTTACTATTTCCTAGGAGTGTGTTGAGCTAGGTCTTAAACACAGTGAGAGTTTGGAACTGGCAAGAAACAGAAGAAATTCAAGGACACTGCAAGAATGTGAACAATAGAACAATAGATGCAGAGGCAGAACCAGAAAAGCACCTTCCCCGACCCCAAGCATCAGCAAATCCCAAGCTGGCAACCTGAGAACAAATGAGCGTAAGATGATTCATTAAGTGCAGTGTCCGCCTCTTTCCAGGAAGAGAAAGAAGTGGAAGCAAATTTATTCCTTCTCTAGGGTCTCCAGAACCTTTTCATTCTGCTGCTGGCAGGGGAGCCGGGAGAGGGGAGGCTGGCTTTCTTTTTTCCTTTCGTCTTCGGTGCCTAGTCAGGGCTTACTGTCTATCAAAGGTGCCGTGTCCAGTCTCAATAAATGCCGAACAGCCAGACAACCGGTTTCCTCTCGGGCTTGTCCAGGGCCTGCTCTGCACGGGGCGAGATCGGCGAGACAGGGAAAGCTGAGAGGGGAGCAGACAGCGGGTAGACATTTAATTAACGATCCAATGTTCCTGCCAGCAAACGCTGTGTCGGAACTGGTGTCCTGGAGATGGGGCTCGCCACCCGTGACGGCATTCATTGTCAGGCCACGTGGCTGCATGGCCTTGGGCTGTGGGAGGCCAGGTCCTACTGGGGCAGGAGCTCACCCCGTGTCCATGGAGCCATGTGAATTAGCTGACACCCTTTCTGCTGCAGGGGCCCATTGTTGTGGCCCCTCCCCAGAGCGGGCTGCACCTACACCTTCAGCCTCCATCCCTCTTGGCCTGTGCGCCGTGGGTGTTTTGTTCTTTTAAAGCCATCGGTGATCTCGTGCTGACCGCCAATTTGTGCAGCTGAGCTGTGCGTGTCCCTAGTGAAAAAGACGTGGCTCCCAGGGCTGCCTTTAACACAGAGGCCATGGCTTGTTATCCAGGAGCTGCTCTGCGTGTTACCGGGCGGGGCCGGCGAGGCCTGGCTTGGAACGGGGCTGCAGGCTGGTGAGGAAGGGCAGCCCACAGCCAGGTGCCGGCTCTGAGCAAGGGTCCTGGACTCCCTGCAAGGGGACGGAGAGCTGCCCCAGGCCCTGAGCGGCCAGACTGGCAGTGTCAGGGCTGTGTGTCACATTGTGTCGCCAGTGCCCGAGCTACCAGCCACACTAGTTGGTTACCTTGGGCCACGCAATATAAAGGTTTGGGGACTTTCCAGCTCGAGCAGGGAGGTGTGACCGTGGGGGAGCAGGGCCTTCACAGTGGCATGGCTGAGTCTCCCCCACCTCTGAAGGTGCAGAGCTGGTGCCTGGGGTCGGCGAAGACTCCAAGCTGGGCTCTCCGCAGCTCCAGGGGTCACAGTTCCTAAGAAGGTGAGGGTTGATAGAGAGAGGACCCCCTTCCCCATTTCTGTGGAAGGACAGTGTGTCACTGCAGAAATCGTGGAAGATCATGGCCCTTCATTCATTCTGCACTTATTGAGAGCCTGTATTTGTTGGACACTGTTCTGCACACCGGGTCAACAAAAAACAGTTTAAAAAAACTCTCATCTTTATGTCAATAGTTGGGGGCTGTGGGGGAAGGTACAGACAGGACTTAAGTACAAATTGTCCACTGTGTGCTACAAAGCAAAACGAAGCAGAGTACAGGGGGGAGAGGAGGGCCTCTGGGGGCAGAGGAAGGTGTGGTTTCATGTCCGATGGCCAGAGGCCACTTCCCTGAGAAGATGCCCAAGTGAGGTGAGGGGCGAGCCCTGTAGATTTTTAGGGAGCAGGCGACCAATGGAGGATCAGGTGCAAGGCCTGAAGAGGTGGGGGTAGGCTGGGCAGGTTCACGGACCAACAGGGAGACCGTCCGACCGACCAGGAGGCTCTCCTGACCTTGAGGGTAGCGTTGGCCATGAAAACTGGCAAAATGAACCCTCTCAGGCCCTTGGTCCCTGCAGCACACACCGACTCGCTCTGCCCTGAGCCCCTCCCTGGGGCTCTCGCTGCCCCAACCAGTCGTCGGAGGCTGCAGGCTGTCCACATCGAGGTTCTCCCTAGGCCGGCCTTCGGAAAGCTGGTGGGGGCGGGCAGTGCGGCACAGCAGTTCCGAGCCGGTGCCAGACCCAGACCCAGACCCAGACCCAGACCCAGCCTCAGCCTGCTGGGGCCTCGCCCAGCCGCTCCCCTGCCTGGCTGTGTGGCCTGTGGCAAATTCTCCAAGTTTCTGCACCTTAGCTTCCCTAAAAGCAAGTAATTATGGCACCTACCTCAGAAGTGTTAAATAAATTTGTAACAGGGCCCGGAGCGGAGCAAGAGCTCCATCAATGCTGTCCTTGTCAACCAGCCCATAACTCTGTGGAACAGGGCTGTGCCCTGCCCTGCCCTGCCTGGACCCCGTCCTCGCCCCCAGCCCCGTGTTGCTGCTGAGTAACGGCAGTAGCACCGCGGTGCTGGGCTGGGTCTGCACTTGGCAGGCCTCTGCTCTGTGGCTCTTCCCAGAGCAGGGAGAGCACCGCAGCCTGGGTTTTGCTTCCCTAACTGCGCAGGCACCTCACACAGCCCTGGTCGCAGGTGAGTTCAGATTTTGTTTCCACGCCGTCCTCCTCCCATTTCTGTCTCCTCTGCTCTCTCCTCTGCTTCTTAGCCGCATTTCCCATGGACTGAACGACTTCCCGTACGTGGAGTGTGCATGCTTATTTACTTTACTCTCAGAGAAGAGGCAAGTGACCCATCATGGGACTTTGCAGGATTAGAGGTGTTGTCCCTGGCAGGACCACGCCTGTAACTTTCTGCTCCATGGTGGGTGCACAGCATCCAGGACCAGGGGCGCAGGCATGACAGTGGGCCCGTGAGCCTTTCCTGATGGTCAGCATCCACTATTTGTTCCACGGTGTTGGCCAGAAACCTTGCCACTGGCTCACAGTGCAAATGCTGAGCTTGGGGAAAGAAATACATCAAGACAAAACCAGAGCCCAGAGCTGTTGAGTGCATTTGTGTCCCTACAGGTTCACTGGTGGAGGCAGTTCTTGAGGACAGAGCTGGGACGTATGTGTCATTTAACTCAGGGACTGTGTCAGCCTGACAGTGGCAGGATTCACCCCAGTGTTGGCTCTGATGGTTGGTCCCAAATAATCTTTTAGGAGGAGGAGACATTCCTGGTAATGCTGCCTGCAAAGTGAAATAGACCCCAACGCAAAAAAGGGCTGCTGAATGGGGTTAAGGAGCCCCCAAAACCCAGCAGAGGTGTTATTTATCGTGCTGAGGGGATGCACCTGGTGCTTGTTAAGTGCCTTTCCCTGCCGCCTGCGTTCCTGACAATCGAGAAAAGGAGGCCATCTGACTACAGAGGTTGTCACCTGCCATGTCTGCCAACAAACTGTCCACACACTGGCTGGCTGGGAAGGCGGGGGTGGCCAGGGTCTGGGGAGATGTGATGGGGAAGCGTTCTCTTCCTTCCTGGGGTGTGGGGCTGAGTGTGGGGCCCATTCCTCCCACTGTCCCCTAAGGAACAGGAACTGGGACCCCCTCCAGAACTGCTCAGGAAAGGAAGACAAAGAAGCTCCCGATGCCACTTTGATGTATGGCTTAGAGGAGCAAAGCCCAGTCCCTGGGAGGCCGGCCTCCATGAATCAAAGCCTTGGAGGGCGATGGAGGGGAGGAGGGAGGCCCGAGCGGGCACATGCTGTTAGCCGTGGCTCTGCCAGATGGCAGTCCCTGCGGAGGCAGTAGGACGCAAGTGGCTGTGGTGACGTCGGGTGGCATCCGGCCGCGTTTGTGGGGGTGGAGGTTTCAGGTCCAGCCCAGTGGTAGCGGCATTTGCTCCATATCGGTCAGAGGACATGTTCCTCTTCCAAGGGACATGACTGTCTGCAGGATGCTCAGAGGAAGGTGATGAGGCTGGTGAGGGATCCTGGGAGCCTCCTCAGGGGGCCACCTGCTTTGTGAGCCGTCCGCGTACGCAGAGGCTGGTTAAGGGTGGCCATGTCCTAGTTTGGTGGTACCATGGAGCTTTGCTGCCCACTATGAAATCACCCCCTCACCCCCTGTGGTCAGTGAAGTCAGGGGTGGCAGCGTTGCTCCTGGCCAGGGTGACTGGCATCCTGTGCCCCTGACCTGTAAGTTCACCTCAGGCCGCACTCTCGGTGTTATTTGCAGAGGCACGGATGGCGTGGGTTCCTGTTAGCTGTTTGTAGTCCGGTGTGACTTGTACACCTAGAAAAGGAAGACACAGGCTGTTTTGATGATCTGCCAAACTAGTTTGAGGGCTCCCATGAAGTCATTGGGGGGCAAACTGCCTCCGGTAGTGAATTGCGCACACTCACAGAGTGATGTCCCTGCGCTGTGTGTGCCTCCTGAGTTATCTAAGTAAATAAGGTCATGTGGTCAAGACATTTCGGTCAACTGCAAATGGCAATGCAGCCCCTGTTTTTGTCTGGGGAGAGCGCAGCCACCTCCGGCAGACCTGGTGGTATGATGCCTGGTGGGGTGGTCCCCTGGCCTGCGTCAAGGGCTTTGGAACAAGGTCACGGGTATCTGGTGGGGAGATGCCAGGGGTGTTGCTGGACATTGACAGTGAACAGGACAGCGCCCCTGCCACCACTAGCAAAAAGTCATTCCGCCTGCAGTGCCACTGGTTGAGAAAGCCTGCTTTGCAGAAACCTGCTGAGCAGGAGCCCTTACTGGTTTCTTACTGTTATGCACCTGCCCCTCAGCCCTGCTAGGCAGACGCTCTCGGAGGGTAGCTATGACGAGTCTTGCTCATTTTGCATCCCCCGGCCCCTGGCGAGGCTGCTGGCACAGAAACGCGTGCCGGGAAGTGTCTGGTGGGTGAACACGCCATCCCAGGGGCCAGAAGGAGGCTCGGTGAGGGGCGGCTCCCACGATAAAACGGCACCATCCTCAGCACTTTGTTGTCTCTTGACCCTCACCCTCACCACCAAACCAGGGGTGAGTCCCTCCAGACACAAAACTTCTTTCGAGTTAGTTATAATAGATAGTTTATTATAACGTACAATAATTTGTGCCCACCTTATCTCATTTGATACCCTGTGGGGGGCAGAACCTGCCCCTTGTCTGTCTCTCCATAAAGAATCTCTGACCATAAAGGGGCTTATAATCTATTTGGCTCAAGGGCCGTCTTCTCAATAGGAAGACGTAAGACCAGTGGATCCCAACCTGGGAGTAGCGTCTGAATTACGCACACTTGTCCGAGCGTCATTTCCGTAACTCACGGCACTCCGGCCACAGGTGAGCCCAGGAGAGAAACCACGTCTGTCTGAATTGAGACAGGTCAGGAGGAGCCGTGGTGTCATGTAGCAGAGATGGGACAGTTTCCTGGAAGACAGTTTTGAGCCATATTTTGGAGGTTGAAGACTCATTGAAATGTGAAGCAGTTGGAAAGCACTCGGAGATTTTTGCCAGCCCCCAGCAGCAGCGGGGGCAGGGGAGAGAGTGTGTGTGTCTGCGTTTCTCTCTGTGGAGCCTGGGAGAGCGGGATCCCTGCAGACCATTGTGGGGGGGCAAGGCTCCACAAGTGGGGGTCTCTGCCTTCCGAGTTGCGGGGCGTGGTGGCAGTGACCTCGCTCATGGACTCCAGCTTGTTGGAATTTTCTCCTGACCTGTTCTACATGATGCTGAGGATGAGGAGAACTGGTCTCTTGACTCACATTTATAGAGACAAAAATCTCTATAAACGTGAGTTAACTTGAAAGCATGGGGGGAAGGAAAGAAGGTGGCATTTGAACATGAGCAGTTGAAGTCCAGCCACCCGAAGGCTTCAGCCGCATCCCTGGGGCCTCCCTCCGTGCTTTTACTGCGAGAAGGTCCAGCAGAGTTTGGAAGGCGTTTCTCCGACGGGAGTTTGGGTGGTCCCCTGGGATCAGGGTGGCTGCCTCTCCGCCTCATCTCCAGCAGTCCCAGCAGGCCACTGTCAGGTCTCGGCCATGTGCACGCGCTCATTAGTATGTGTTGTTATTGCACTGAGATGTCGTCTTTGGGGCTCTTTGGACACAGGCTGAGGAGATTCCTCCCTCTTCCCCTTCCCCCGAGGAGATCATGAAACGTACGGACGACGGCCAGAGCGGATGCCTGGAACCAGGGAGAGGTCATTCACCGTGTCCTTCACTGGGGCGGGGGGGGGGGGGGGGCGGGAAAGCTTGTCGCTCGGACCAGAAACGGGGAGCCTGTCTCACCGCCCGTCTCTTTAGCTCTGCCTCGGCTCGCACAGAGAGCTGCGCGTCGTGGGTCCGTTCGTTTGTGGAATGCTTCTTTAACCGCTTTGCTGACTGTGATACTGTGATTCACACACCGTACCAGTCATCCATTGAAAGTGTACCATTAAAGGTCTTTAGAATGTACACGTATTCACAGAGTTTGCAGCCATCACCACAGTCAAATTTTAGACTATTTTTATCAGCCCTCCCAGAAAGAACTCTATACCCATTAGCATTCACACCCCATCCCCCCAGTCCCCACCCCTGCCCCAGGCAACCACGAATGTACTTTTTGCCTCTAACTCTGCCTGGGATATTTCATAAAATTGGAATTATGTCATATGCGTCTTTGGTGTCTGGCCTCTTCCACTCGGCAAGTTTCATCCATGTTATAACATGTGTCAGTACTTCATTTTATTGCCAAGTAGTGTTTTATTATATGGATATATCACGTTATTTATCAGTTCACTGGCTGAGAGACATTTGGGTTGTTGCCACTTTGGGAGCGTTTGGAACAATGAGGATACAAACATTTATGCACAAGCCTTTGTGTGGACATAGATATTCTTAAATATGTAATCTTTGCTGTATGCTTTTCCATTACCATTTAGTCCCCTTAAACCCCCCTCCCCCCAGCAATTGCCACACTGTTGTGGGCATAGGTTTTCATTTCCCCTGGGTGTAGACCCAGGGAGGACCTTGCTGAGTTGCGTGGTGACTGTGTTTAACCTTCGGAGGGGCTGCCACACGGGCTTCCACAGCGGCTGCACCAGTCCACACTCCCACCGGCGGTGAATGAGGGTTCCGGTTTCCCCCACCAGCACCTATGGTCTTTTTTTTGATCATGGCCATCCTGGTGTGTGTGAAGTGGTATCTCCCTCTGGTTTGATTTGCATTTCCCTAATGTCCAGTGGCATCGAGCATCTTGGCGTGTGCTTATTAGCACTTGGGGGAAATGTCTGTTCAAACCCTTTCCCATTTTTGTTTGGGGGATTTGCTTTTTGTCATTGAGTTGTAAGTGTTCTTTGTATATTCAGGGTACAAGTCCTGTGTCAGATACGTGATTTGAAAATATTTATTCCCACTTTGTGCGTTGTCTTTTCACTCTCTTGAATTGTCCCTTGAGGCACAGAAGTTTTTCATTTTGATGAAGTCCCTTTTATTTTTTTTTTAATTCTTTATTTTATTGATTATGCAACTACAGTTGGCCCATTTTTCCCCCTCACTCCCCACCACCCTGCCCATCCCCTCCCACCCTCATTCCCCCCTTTAGTTCATGTCCATGTGTCATAAGTTCTCTAGTGTCTACATGTCCCATACTATTCCTACCCTCCCCCTGTCTATTTTCTCCCTACTGTCTATGCTATTTATTCTCTATATCTTTTCCCCTTCCTTCCTCCTCCTACTTCCCTGTTGCTAACCCTCCATTTGATGACTTTTTTTTACTGTTCATATTTTTAATCTTCTTTTTCTTAGGTAAGTCCCTTTAACATTTCATATAGTAAGGGCTTGGTGATGATGAACTCTTTTAACTTGGCCTTGTCTGAGAAGCACTTTATCTGCCCTTCCATTCTAAATGA
>PVIA01017457.1:0-15623 GCA_004024845.1 Tonatia bakeri
GGGGAACGGGTACATGAGGTGGTAGTGTGAGCTGGCAACCGGCTAGAATCCCTGAGGTCTGTTTTTTTGGTGGAAACTGAACTCGTGGGATTGGCCCTATGGCACCTTCTACATCAGTGCAGAGGCATGCCGTTGAGGCCTTAAAACAGGCCCCAGAAGGGTGCAGCGTGCTGATGGAGCTTTATATCAAAGATACAGATTGGGAGCACATTTTACAACCTAAAATGTTTGTGGGAAGCAGAATCCATCTTTTTATTATAAGAAGAGGTTTTATGAAATTAAGAAACACTGATAAAGCAATTTAGAAAATATTAACTGTAATATATTAACTGAAAATATTTAACTGTAATAATGTGTGCTTTGAAAATCATAGTTAGGATCTATATAGTCATATTTAAATAAAAATCATGTAAGCGACATGTGCCCATGTAATCTGGCTGAATGAGCCCATCTGTCTTCAAGATAATTCACGACCCCCTTCATCCCCCTACCCCCACTTTCCCCCCAGAATTTTGGTCCAGTTCCAGGGACAGCAGAGCTCCAGGGGATATTGGCATTGTCCCTGCTCAGTTGGAATTTTGACAGCTGGCTGGCCTTTGCTCTCCCTTCCCTGATTCTATTTTTGACTAGATTGAGCTCTTTGAGGAGAGGATGATAGTAATGAGGACTAATATTTGAGGACTTCCTGTGTGCCGGGCCCAGTCCGTGAAACTGCGCTATGGAGTCGGCGCTGTTAATCCCACTGTCGAGCGACACAGCTGAGGCGGGCAAAGGTTAAGATCCCACAGCTAATGGCTGAGTCGAGATTTGAACTGCAGGAGTGTAGCTACTGTAGCCAGCCCACCGCACTGCACTGCCCCCCAAGGAATGGACTGTCTGTGCACCTTCCTCCTCTGTCTCCTGTTCATCCCCTCCAACTCAAGAGGCTGACTGTGTTCATGATGGCATGGGGCGCATTTCCAGAAATAGGTCTGTAGGATTCTGTGTGGAGACTTAAAATCTCCTACAAAGAACCAGTGAAACTGAACGGGTGAAATTGCTTGCCTTTCCTCAGATGTAAAGATGAAAGATGTTCATTTCTGTTACATTTAAAATTGTTGTTATCATCTGGACTAGTTGTTAGGAGCCTGCTTGCATATTTGAACTTGCAAAGACACGTCTGCCCTCTGGGAGCTTGAGAGACAAATACTGACCTAGACAAGTGAGAAGTGGGAGAGATTTTAAAGTGAAATTGAAAACTGGGTGGGAAGGCACTAATGAGCCCAAATGGCTGTTGAAGAAGTCAGGAGTTCAAGTACGGTTGTGAGACTTGAGCAGTAGTCCACGTGTGGGTCGAAGAAGTCACTCCCTTACTGAGTCCCAACACACATCTCAAGTGCAGGAGAGAGGGGCTGCGGATAGCAGCGGTGGGGGAGGGGTGGGGCCCAGGAAGCTTTGACCTGGCATTTTCATCCTCTGTCCAGGCTGCTGGAGAGCCTCGTGACTCCACAGTGGGAGCCAGTGGGGGGCTGCCCCTCAGGGTCCCGCCTGTCCTCAGCACAACCCAGAGGGCAGCACGCCCATTGCAGGGAGTGGAGTAAAGCCGTGAACAGCCCCATCGATGCAGACCAATTAGGGGTCATTCCGGGTCCTCCGAGTCCGCCAAGGTTTGCCAGGCCTCCAGATGGTGCGCGTGTACCTGCAGTGAGGATGTCAGACAGGCAGGCGCTTCCCAGCAGCCCTGCCAGACCTCGCCGCTGCTGCACTCTCCCGGAGGACGTCAGGGTCTGGGAGGGACGCTAACCCGCTGCCAGAGAGCCCTGCGTCCAGGGCAAAGACTCTCTTTTCCCTCCCTCCCTTCCTCCTCTTCTTCTTTTTCTGCCTTTTTCCCCTCTTCTCTCCTCCTCTCTTCTCTCCTTTCTTTCCTCCTCTTCCCTCCCTGTCCTCTTTTCATTTAATGACAAATTTGATTGCATATTAGAGTTGGTACGGGGAATTTTTCCTAAATCAGACAGCATCTTTGTGTGTTCCTATTCTTAAATCGTGATAATTTTCATGGAACGAATCGGCATTTGCACTGGTTCAACCAGTGGCGGTTTGAGCGGCACTTCCCAAGGGAGGTAGAGCTGCAGCCGCTTTCAAGGACGAATTCCCCACCGTTTGGGACAGACAGTAGCTGCCCTCAGCGGCCGCTCAGCGCAGAGGGGCAGGAGAGTCCTGTGGTCGAGCCTAGGGACTGGGAAGCTGTCCCTCATCCTTCCCCAGTGGCTCCCCATATGCAGCTGGGAATTAACGGCCTCCTTCCTTCCTGCAGCTGAGGCCGGGGCTCAAACTGTGAAATTAACCTGCTTGGTTACGTTTGGTGAGGATGTCCTGGCTCTTGCAGGATTTTAACCCAAGGATGGGGCCTCCAAAAATGGAACTGAGTTGGCAGTTAGAGTGGATTTTCCTCCCAATAGCATCCAAGGTGACGGGAGCTCAGTAGACCCAGACAGTTTTGCTGCTCAGCATCTCTGCGTTCCACCCAGATCACTTCACGTGTCTGTATCCGTACCCTGCAGGTGGGCTCACAGCGCATCTCCTGCCTATGTCATGGGGTGGACGTGAGAGCCAAACAAGAGACAGTTGAAAAAATACTGTTTGAACTATCACAAGCTAGACAGTGTGCCTGGGAACTGTTTCTCCGGGCCAGTTAGAGGTGCGTTCAGCTTCAGTGAGCAGAATACCTCACCGAGAGTGATTCACACAAGAGCCTACTTCTCTCACATCAAGTGTGGGGTCTGCAGCCCCAGGCTGGGTTCTTCTCCACTTTAGAGTCACTGAAAGTGCAGGTCACTGCTGTCTCTCGTGTTTGTCTTCCCCAGTGTGTTAGCTTACAGTCACTGGGACTCCAGCAGCACTAAGCGTCGTATCTGCGGGCAAAGCAGAAAGAAGGGTGAAGGGGCTGGAGCCAGACAACTCTGTTCCTTTTGTCAAGAAACAGAAGCTTTTCCTGGCCTTCCTCCCCGATATTTCTCATTACTTGCCCTGGGCCACATGGTCATCCTTGGCTGCAAGAGAGGCAGGGAAAGTAGAGGAAAGGACAGTGTGATGGGCTTATCAGTCAGGAATCCTGGTGTCCTCATAATTCTTGGGGTTCTTGGAGCAAGGCAGAAGGGAACAGAAGTGGACTTTGTGCCTGTGGCTCCTTCACTTCTTTCCCTGTGTCATAGTCAGACGACACTTTGGTTGGTGAGGACACCACGGGCAGTGCTGTTTGAGAGGAAGTAAAAAGCCTGTGCCCTCCCGGGTCCCTGCCCTCCCCAGTGGACGGGATCTAGTCGTATAGAGGGTTCCCACCTTCCAAACTGGTAACTTTTTTCCTGATTTGGTCCTCCTTTCCCCCACTTGTTTCCCCATTCCTGTTTTCTGAAGCAGAACTGCTAAGTTCTTTCACAGAGAATTAGCTAATGCCTGTACTGACCTGACCCCTGGGTACGTCCCAGCTGGTACCAAGGGCTTAATTCTGGCACAGTCCTCAGCAAATTCCATGTGGCAGGCACTGCACCCAGCGTACCCCTCGCCCCCCGCTCTAGCCCTCCACTCCCAACCCCAGGAGAAGGCCTCCAGGCACGTGGAGTTCCCTGGCCTTGGCATGCAGGGAGGCCCACGTACCAATTATTGGCTTCTTGCTGCTCTGTCGATTTACCCTTTCCGAAGTAGTTTTCCTTTGCAGCCGACTCCAGAGCCTTGTCAGTAAAAGTGCTAGGAAGATATTACAGGAGGAAAAGGACTTCCCATCTGATTCTCCAGTGGCTCCTGCAGCACCCACATCCTGTAGCTGGAGAAGGAGATGGGTCCATGTGGCTGGGGCACAGCATGTGAGCTCAGGGTCTGTCATCTGGGAAGCAGAGCTTGTAACAAGGTTCTCATGTTTCATAACTAGTCTCTGTTTCTGTCTTACTTACTTTCACCAAATTCAGATTTAAGAGGACATTCAGCATAGAAGTGTCTGTAAAACCCTCGAGGCAAGAGCAGCAGTTAAAAACAGGGGCTGTAGAGATAGACCAGGGTTCATTTCTAGGATCTGCCACTTTTACTCACTGGGTGCTCTTTTCCCTGACACTTAGCAAATGTGAGCTGCAGCGTTCCCAACCGCACACTGGGAGCGGTAATAGTGTACAAGTCACTGGGTGATCTGGATGACCTCAGATAATGATCGCAGATGAAATCACTTATAACAGTGCCTGGCACAGAGTAATCTCTCCATAAATACGAGCAGGATTATGTTGTGGCTGTTGTCGGGGCTCACTGGCTCTCAGTGGCTGACCGCACTAGATAATTTCTGAGTCCTTTCCGCTCCAGGTTCTCACCATGGCAGGGATCCGCCCAGCTTCACGCCTCCTGCTGGACTCATCCTCATGTCCGGCTTTCCCTTCCTTCTCTCCTGTTCTCTGCTCTGTCTCCTCTCCCTGCTCTGCCTTGTCCTCTTTTTCTTTTCTTTCTTTCCATTTTTTCTCCCTATTTTCCCCTGTTTTTAGACTTTTACTCTATTGAATTAACAATGGTGTGATGAACTAGTTTAGAAACTACGTTCTCCTCTTCTTCTCCCCCCCCTTTCTTCTTTCTTCTTTCTTCTTTTTTTTTGCTTAGGGCCTTGCAGAAACAAACATGCATTTGTTCTGAATATTTTATTATCTTGTGATGACTTGGTAGTATTACTTGTTTCCAGGGTCAAGTGTTCCCTTCCAGTTTTGTTCTTTGAGGAATAAGATGAGAAGGAAGCACTATTGCGGCCATGACCCAGAAGGCAGATGAGTCAGAGCTCAGGAGCAGAAACAGCGGTCTCCGTGTAAGTGGTTTCTTGTACTAAGGAGGAAACATCTGTAACTTTAGAGGGCTCCCCTTCACCAGCTGCATATGGAGTTCAAGTAATAAAATTCACGCAGGCAGAAGCAGTCTGCCGCACGTGGATGCCAGAGAAAGGGGCCCTCTGGGCCAGTGCTGCCTCGGCTAGCCCCGGGCCCTGGCTCCGCTGCGCGTGTCCTGAGGCAGCGCAGGGGTCCTTGTTCACCTTTGATCCCCACTGCCCAGCCAGGCTCTGGCCGCAGGAGGAACAAAATACTATTTTAAGAGAATGAAATGTGAACCTGTGGATGAGGAGGGCAGAGGAGCGTACTGTTGATTCCATCCCTACCATGGGCACTCCCGCATCTTTCAGTGAAAGAGCAAACCAGGGTGGTTTACATCTGGGAGGTGTGTTCCTAGGAAGGGATTAGGCCACAGGCTCTGGAGTTGCTCTGCGGCCCGAGCAGGTTCTAACCTCTGTAAACGCTGACAGTACCTAGGCCATAGGGTGTAGAGATGAGATAAGGAAGGCCAAGAAGTGCTTAATTTAGTGCCTGGCATGTAGTAAGTTCCCAAGAAAGGTTTGCTGGCAGCTTCTTTTACCGTAAGTCAAAGAGGGTAACGTTCAGACATAGAAATTTTTAACATAAAAAATGGGATTGAGAGATTATTTTGTGATTCGGGCTCTATCATTCCTGCCCTTAAATCACCAACTTTTTAAAATGTCATGTGCTGAACAAGGACAGTTACACTCACCTTACTGGGTTGTGGGAGGAGTAAATTAGGAATGTGCATGTAGCACAGTTGCTGGCGCATAGTAAATGCTCAATAAATGGTCGCTGTTGTTATGTTATTACACCTCACTAGCACCAAGCACTTATCGTTCATGATTGCATTTCAGTTAGCTCTGTAAAGATAAACAGTCATCTCTGTTAGCTGTATGCCATTAAGCTGCAGGTGCACTACAACCCTCTGCTCCCACCCCTCACCCTCACCTCCATCCCGGCCTTGGAGTGTGGTTAAGAAAGGGAAGAGCATGGGTTAGAATCAGACCCTCTCCTGCCCCCTTTGCCACCCAGCACTGTGGCCTTGAACAAAGCCAGCTGTCCTCTCCAAGATTCAGATTCCTCTTCTGCTGACAGGTTTGCTATGAAGATCTCAGGAGAGGAGTGTGGATACAGGTGCCATGCCAGAATGGAAGTCATTGTTTTTATGATTGTGTCTCAATTCAGTATTGCTTTCACCGCCATACGTATGGTTAGATGTTCTCATACTTAGCTGTTTTGTTTTGCTCCACCCCAGCCAAGTGGGTTATATTCAATTTCTAACTTTCCAGAGGGCAAGAACCTTGTTTCATTGGTTCAAATATATGTGTATTGTATGCCAAACATTGTTCCAAGGTCTGGTACTGCAAGAGTAAGTAGGTCGTAAGCTTGCCTTTATGGAGTTCATATTCTATTAAGGAAAATGAAGGCAATAAGCCACTAAATAAATACATAGTGATATGTTCTGTAAGCAATAATAAAACCAGCTAAGAAAACTAAAAATGATGAAAGTTTGCCCCCCTTTTTTGGGTCAGGTTTTTTTTTTTTTTTTAACACATATACCTGTCTCCTTCCCAAATTCCAGTCACATTTTTACTAACAGAAAAGCCTATGTCACTGTTTTTGGAAATGAGACCCAAGTTCTCCTTGAAGCATGGGAGGCTGAATTCATGTCTGTAGCCTGACTGTGATGACTTGTGGTCCCAAGGACCCAGGCGAATGCCGGGAAAAGTGACTGGTTTCATGCTTTCTACAGAAATGCAAAGTGTCCGGAAATCCTGCCCAGGCACCCAAATGTACATCTCAGTCTTGGCTACCTCAAACCTTGCAATCAGCTCTTACAAACGTGGCCTTTGTTCTCACAATCATTTCAATTTGCAGTTCTTTAGAAGTTGATTTTTAACTGCCTGTATGCCTTGGGCCCTGCTTAATTATGAACACGGGTCTTTTCAGCACATTAGAAATGTACTTTTTTCTTTTTTTATTGAATTTATTGGGGTAACACTGATTAATAAAATTATACAGGTTTCAGATATACGATCTAGAATACATCATCTCTATGCTGTGTGTCCGCCACCCCAGGTCGTCTTTTCCCACCACCATTTATTCCCCTCTAGACTCTCTTCTACCTCCCCCACTCCCCAAAGTGTTTATTTTTTAATGCAAACCATTGTTTGTGTATAAGCCCTAGTTGTGTGGGTTTTCAGGAATTTGGGAGCATGTGTATGAGCTGGCCCCATCGATAATGTTAGCCCCGAGTGCTGCTGCTCTTAGAATGATCTGGAGTACTGTCTAAGTCTCAGCGCGCAGACCTCACCCCAGAGCAGTTAGATCAGAAGGCTTGTTGGCCTGATCAAAGCTCCCAGGTGATGGCAATGACAGTGAACGACCAAGGTTGGCCGCCATGCTGTGTCTGATGCAAAGATTGAGGGTTCAGACAAGCTTCCTTAAAGGGTGGTTTTCAAATACAACTTGCATCAGAACTGCCCTGGAACTTGGTGAAAGCAGTGACCACTGCGAGATTTGGGTGCAGGAAGACTGCATAGGCCTGAGGATCGCAGGTGTTCTGGGTGAGTCTGATACAGGTTGTGGGGGAACCAGACTTAGATAGAGCCTTTCAACCTCTTCCTCCCCAGACGGTTCTGAGGTATTCCAGGGTTGAGACCCACTGTACTGCAGAATTCAGAGTAGACCGAAAGAGCTCTTGACCGGCCTCCACTTCTCAAAGCTCTGATTAACCTACATCTGCCATTTTCTTTGTCCAGTGTGCCCAGGCTCCCAGCCTGCCACATGGTGGGGCTGCTGGGCCACTCCTACAGCGGGCGAGCTGTGTGCACATCAGAGGTCAGGTGTGTCTGCTCCCAAACCTGTTGGTGCTACATGCCCTGTTTTGTAATCACATAATTTCATTAACTGTTGCATAAACTGATGGGCTGTAAATGTTGAAATTAAGTGCAACAGACTCCATACAAACTTAGATGGTAGCTTTAGAAGGATTCGATCAGACAAGACCTCTAAAAGAACTTGCTGTGAAGTTACGCGGATGGGTGAGACGACAAACAGTGATGACGGTGAAGTTCGCAAACAGTCGCGTTTATGGTGCTCTGCAAGTGATTTCCAGTTCACGCGCCGCTTCAAAGACGCTTCAGCAACTGCAGTGCAGTTCGGGTAAAATAAGACACTGCCGGTGCGCGCTTTTGTCTGCTTCGAAGGGTTCTGCTAGTTGGTCGCCTGCGCCTCCCTCTTGCTCGTGTAAGAGTCAGTGAGCAATGACGCCTGCTGCGGGCAGCTGGGAGGGGCTGTGGTAACCATTGACACATTAATACAGCACCAGTGTCTACTTGTTTATTTCAGTCACAGCACATGATGCAGTGAACTTTCTGTTTTTCTTATAACACAAGCTAATTTAAATCAAACGCCAAAAGGAAGATGACTCAAGGACCTTGTTACTAATCTAGCTATTGAACTGTACTTCATTAAAATATTTGCTTTTGAAATTCTGTTCCTCCTGCTGGCCACCCAGGCTGTTTTCAATCCCGTTGTCCACTTTGGCCAGTTGGTATCTAATTGTTATTTATAATTAGGGGTTAATCGCGCCCCTAAAATGCACCTCAGAGCTCTAACCCGGGGTAACAGATTTCAGCCTACATGGCCACCACCTGTTTTCGCATGACAAATGAGCTAAGCATGGTTTTGTGTTTTTAAATGGGTGAAAACAAATCAAAAGAGGAATTTGTGACATGTGAAATTATTTGAAATTCATGTTTCAGTGCTCCATAAAGTTTTATCAAGACACACCCATGCCCAGCGTGGGTTGTTTGCTACCCACGCTGGCTACTGTCACCGCAGTGGCAGAGCCCAGTAGTTGCAGCAGGCTGCATGGTCCACAGGGCTTAAAATATTTGTTATCTGGCCCTTTAAGAAAAAAGTTGTGAGCCCCTGACCCAAATGTCAGGCCTGCCTGAGTCTCCTACCTTAGTAGCTGTCCCTCTAGGCAGCCACTGCTCTTGTCCTTCACTGTCCTTGCGAGCTTGCTCGGATGTCACTGGGTCAGCTGTTCAGGGGTTCGTTGTTCACCTTCATGATTCTGGCCAATCCTCTGGTGTGTAAGAACCAAGCTCTGGGTTCTTCTGAGCCATAAAATAGTTGTAAAACCAAATCTTACCTTCTAAAATGCAGATGGTTCATAACTACTTGATTTTTACAAATACACATTTATTTTACATACCTCGAATCGATTTTGGTGCACCTGTTACCTCTTTGAAGTTTGATGGCAAGCACTTCTGCTCTGTCACAATCATCCACATTCCTGGGGAAAAACCTGCAGAACTGGGACTGAAGTGACAGGCCTTAGGAGAACAATTGGGCTGGGCTGGACCACTGTGAATCTAAAAATTTTTGGTCCAAAGTAAGTATAAAAATATACATATAATAATCCTAATGAAAATCGCAGCAGTTTAACAAGGCATATTTAAAGCCTAAAGAAATAAATACTATAGTACATGTAAAACCTCACCTTAAAAATAACTCATTGTGTAATTGGGGGAGCGCTTCGGATGATTTGAGGCTACTTCTGCTTCGTGGGAACAGCGTACACTCACAATGACAGAAGCAGCCCCCCACGGGAGCGCTTCTGAGACAGAGCCTGTGGCCGCACGGGGCCAGCGGAGAACGGGTGTGTGGTGCTCCGCCCCCCTGCGGCTCACGCACACAGCTGAGCGAGCGTGTTTTGTGCTGAGCTGCTCTTAGTGACCGCACAAAACGTGAAAGTGCTGGGGAGACTGCGCGTGCACCCAACGACCCTCCTTCCCCTGCCTGCGTGAGCGTACCAATGTTGGAGAAGTGTGCACTTTCACAGAACAGACTTCTCTTCCTCCTTCAGTCTCTCATTTCTTACCTTTCTCCAGATAATGTTAGGCATCAACCAGCAGCATGAGCAGAATCTGAATCCCCAAAACTAGCCAAATAAAAAACCCAGCCAAGCAGATATCAAATAAGCATTACAGATTTCAGGTCAGCATTTATGTCAAGACAGCACGTGCATTCCGTAATGTATTTAAATCCAAAGAGAATGAAGAATACGAGGGTGACTGGGATGTCATTAATCACCTAACCTTTCTAGTGCCATTTAAAGCCTGTCCCTTCTTGCTTCCCACCTGGGAAGTGGGAAGCTGCCGATTGAGTGCTGTGTTCACTTCAGATGGGCCACATTACGTGTAAATGCACATCACACAAACTGGGGGTGGAGAGCAGTACTATTTTCAGTGTCACAGGAGTTGAGGTAGCAAGGTAAGCCACAAAGATTAGGTTCTAGACATACATGTATCATTTTTGTCAAAGACACATTGAAGGTTGGGTATTTATAAATATATTCAACACATCTATAGGGCACAACAACATGAAAATGAAAAATCAGTGACAATATGAACACTGTAAAAGGATACTAAACCCACAGAAGAGGAAAGAATATTTTGCATTCTCAGGAGGAGGAAGAAATACAGAAAATTAGACTTTGCTAAATGCTTGTTAAAAGGAAGATAAGCCTAGCAATTTATACTCAGGGCATAGAAAATAAGGTCATATTGGTCCTAATAGAGAAAATAAAGGACAGTTAAGCAGAAGCTATGCTAAGCAGCTGCAAAATCTCTAGGAAGGTGAGATAAGTTGTAAATAGCACCTTGTTATCAGCAAAAATCACCTCACAGTAAGCACTGGACACACTTTGGTATGCTGGTAAAAATCCCCAGAAGGGTGTCAGAGCAAAGCTTGGATGGGAAATGAACTAATGGGTAATTTTTAAATGGGCAGAATTAGCTTGTGGCTAGACTACAGAAAGTCAGTTAAGTGTCTAGGCATAAGCAGCTATCAGAGGCAAAATATGAAATGTCTGAACAAGCCACTGATGGAAAACGCAGAAGAGAGGAATGACCTCAGAGGTGTTGGAAGACATGCCATTCAAATGAGTGCCTTTATAGATAAAAGATTGCGTGAAAATTTCCCCAAATTGAAATGTTGCATTTGAGTGGGTATATTAATTCAGAATTACATTCAGATGTGAATATTACAATAGATTGACACACCCTGAAAAATGAACTTCTCAATAACTTAAAGGTTTTTATCACACTTAAGAAAGACTGGCAGTTCAGGGCTGCTTTAGTAGCTGGCCTATCATCTGGAACCCAGGCTGTTTCTGTCTTTTTACTCAACCATCTTAGTAATGATGCCCATCCTCAAAGTTACCTCTTGATCCAAAGTGGCTGCTGGAGTTCCAGCCATTAGGTCCTCAATCCACCTAGGATGTAAGAAGAAGGGAAGGATAGAAAGGGTATAATCCTCTGCTGAGGAAGCTGTCTTTAAAGAGCTCTCTTGTAAGTTATACTCAGTCTTTACCTACTCCAGTTGCTAAGGAGACTTGGAAATGTGATCTTTTATCTGGGACTGTTTCTGACCCAAATAGAAAAGGAATTCTGTTCATAAACAAGAAGAGGGGTGTCTACCAGCTGTCTCTGCCACACAGGGGATGTATACTAAGCTAATCTTCGTGTTAAACAAAATGGTTGGGAGGATATGCCCAACCCTTTATATGCCCAGAAATAAGTTTGTGTGGGACATCTCAGAATAACAAAAAGTGGGGTGAAGATAAAAACAAAGAGCTACAAAAATGTTATCACAGTAGGAATATAGCAGAGACTACTGGCTAGATAAAATATGTCTGATGCGTTCTCTTTGCCAAGCTGGCACACAAACTAGCTCTCACAGAGCAGTGCCGAAGAGCTTTGTTCTGATTCTGATTCTGCCATGTAACTTATTAGATGACCTTAGGCAAGTTTCTTGACCTTTCTGATCCTCAGTTTGTCCATTTGTAAGGGGGAAACAGCAGGCCCTTCCTCCTAAGGTGGGGGTGAGAATTAACTGAAATGCTGCATAGGAAGTCATTGTACAAAGCTGAGAGCCAAGCACCCAGGAGCACATTGCCCACTAATGTGGCTGTGCCATCTCTGCTAGAAGTCCTGTTCAGCTGAGAGCAAGCACCTGGCAAGCTCTTGTCTCACGCAGTCCATGCTGGAGGGAGAGGGAAGAGGTTTACTCATTCTCCTGCCTCAGTCCTGAACAGCACAGACAGTGTGGTTTGGTGAAGGGGCAGGAATGTGGGGGGAAAGCAGCCCTCTTTTAGCCACAGAGGGTTGATTTTTCAAATGTGTATCCAGGAGTCCCAAAGCCAAGGAAAGGATGTCTGTGAATGGAAGGCTGAGTGGAAATCCCAAGGGAAGATGACTGGTTAGGTGACTGTTGAAGAATCAGGACACTTTACAACATTATAATGTGATCATGGCAATCTCTGTGATGAGAAATTAGGAGACACTTGAAAACATCAGCTTGACTTCATGGGGATCAGAGCCTTGGGTTTTAGAAGGATACGCAGATGACCAAAGCAAAGCAAAGAACTAAAAGGTAAAGATAAGATATGTCTAAAGTTCAAAACCACATTGAGGATTTCCAGTCAAGATGGAGGTACAGGTAAACGCAGCTTGTCTCCTCACACAATCACTTCAAAATAACAACTAAATTATAGAACAGCCATCACTCGGAAATGGCAGAAATTGAGTTGAATGGAAGTCTGACAACTGTGGAATTAAAGAAACCACATCTGTCCAGACTGGTAGGAAGGGTGGAGGTGCGGAACAGGCTGGCCCCACATCCACATGTGGTGGACAAAAATTCGGAAGGGATATCTTAGGAATGAGGAGTTCCAGCCCCACACCAGGCGCCTCAGCCCAGGGTACCAATGTCAGGTAGATAAGCCCCCATCACTTCTGGCTGCAAAAACCAGTAGGGATTCAGTTGATAGAAGAGACTTTTGGAGTCCCAGGCAGTTCCTCTTAAAGACCCACACACGAACTTACTCAGTCTCACTCCCTCTGAGCTGCAGCACCAGGGTAACAGCTTAAAAGGCACCAGTGGCATACAGGAAGGAACTGAAGTGTCTGGCATCAAGGCAAGAGCTGGGAGACAGCTTTCTCCCAGAGCAAAAGTCCAGCAGAGCCACAGAACCAACAGGTAGATGCCATACCTGAGACTCCATCGACCTGGCTAATACAGTTTGCCCTGCCCAGGAGATCCCCTGAGGCTCCATCCCACCTAATTTATAGCTGTTAACAGTAGTTTTTCCATATGAATGCTTGGTTTTGGTTCAAGCTTCACAATTTCTTAAATCCTTTCAAACAAGCAACAGCTGGCCTCAGTGAGCCCTCAGCCCAAGACCTCTTGCTAAGTGGCCCAGGCCTGGTCCTAGCAGCTGGCAGCCTAGATTTCACAGCTTGGCTTCACCTGGGAATCTCCAAGCTCAGCACAAGTAGCAGCCATCTCAGATTGCTCCATAGCTCAAGCAGGGTGGCCCTGGGCAACACACAGGTGAGGGCTGCACAACCCAGGAAACCCCAGGACCTATGCACCTAGTGGACAACTACAGACCACGTCAAAAAAAACACCACCCTACCCCCGCACAGCTGATCCTCTCTGGAGGGCAAAGGTTGGTGGTCAGTGGTCACAGCCAAGCTTTGCAGCTGACTGGCCTGGGTAGATCCCTCCTATTCATCTGCCAGCAGCAACCAAGGCTCCTGACAAGAGGAGGGTCAGCGCACACAAAGGGCACACCTTGAGTACTCAGCTTCAGTGATGGGGAGGCTGTGCCACTGGACCCTACAGGACACCTACTACATTAGGCCAACTACCAAGATAGGGAGTCATAGCAAAAACAAACACATGGAGACTGCCAAACATGGAGACAAAGAAACATGGCCCAAATGAAAGAACAGGTCAAAACTCCAGAAAAACAACTAAACAAAATGGAGATAAGCCATCTATCAGATGCAGAGTTCAAAACACTGGCTTTAGGATACTCAAGAAACTTAATGAGGATCTCATTTAACATAACATAAAAAAGATCCAGTCAGAAATGAAGGATTAATTGAAATAAAGAACAATTTACAGGGAAACAACAGTAGTGTGGATGAAACAGAATGAATCAATGATTCGAAACATAAGGAAGCAAAAAGCAACCAATCAGAACAATAAGAAAAAAGAATCCAAAAAAACAAGGATAGTATAAGCAGGTTCTGGGACAACTACAAATGTTCCAACATTAACATCATAGGGGTGCCAGAAGGAGAAGAGGAAGAGCAAGAAATTGGAAATCTATTTGAAAAAATAATTGAAGAAAACTTCCCTAATTTGGTGATTTGGTGAAAGAAGTAGACATGCAAGTACAGCAACCACAGAGAGTCCCAAGCAAGATGGATGTGAAGGGGCCCACTCATATCATAATTAAAATGCCAAAGGTTAAAAGCAGCAAGAGAAAAGCAGAGAATTACCTACAAAGGAGTTCCCATAAGACTGTGAGCTGATTTCTCAAAAGAAACTTCACAGGCTAGAAGAAAAATTCAAAGTCATGAAAAGCAGGGACCTAAAGCTAAGATTGCTTTACCCAGCAAAGCCATCATTTAGAATCAAAGAGTAGATAAAGAGCTTCCCAGACCCCCCCAAAAAATTTTTTTAAAAATTTAAAAAAATAAGAAACTAAAGGAGTTCACCATCACCAAACCATTATTATATGAAATGTTAAAGGGACTTATTTTTTAAAAAGATCAGAACTATGAACAATAAAATGGCAATAAATACAACCTGTCAATTTAATCTAAAAAACAAGCAAACTAAGCAAACAAAAGGAGCAGAGACAGGATCATGGATACAGAGAGGGTTTGGCGGTTGCCAGACGGGAGGGGTGTGGGGGTAGTGGTGAAGAGGTGAGGGGATAAGAAGTGCAGATAGGTAGGTACAGAATAGCCCTGGGATATACAGTATGGTATAGGAAGTTGAGCAGCCAAAGTACTTAAACACATGACCCATGGACACGAACAACGGTGTAGGGACTGCCTGAGGGAGTGAGGGGTGCTGGTGGAGGAGGGCAAAGGGGAGGAAATTGGGACAACTATAATGGCACACTCAATAAAATACAATAAAAATAAAGCCACATCTTCCCCCAAAAGTCAAGGACAACAAGTAAGACTCCCCCCTCCCCTTCTGAGTATTTGAAAACTTTTCTCAGAATAAACGAGAGTGACTTTTCGTCCCTTAAATTTTATCATGGAACATTTCTAATAAAAGAGGAGTGTAATGAGCTCCCGTAAACCCGTCTCCCAGCCTCAACTATCAGCTCAAGGTCAGCTGTGCTCCATCTTTGACCCTGCCCCAGATTATTGTAGAGCAAACCCGAGACATCGTATTACTTCACTGCTAAATATTTCATTAGGTACCTCTAAAAAAAAGACTAAAAAATGTATCCATAATACTGTTATCTCCTAAAAATAGTAACATTAACAATACACAGTGTTCAGATTTCTTACATTGTCTCATCTTTCTAAATTGTATTCAGTCAGGATGTAAATAAGATCCACACATTGTGATTGTGTATGTTTCTTAAATCTCTTTTAATGGAAGTTTATGTGTTGAAGAAACCAGATTACTGACCCCATAGTCTGAATCTCACTAATCGCTTACCCATCGTGTGGTTTACTGTCGTTTTCTCCCTGCTGTATTTTCTGAAATTGGGAGATAAAATATTACAGCTTGATTAAATTCATGTTTGACCTTTTTTGCAAGGCTGCTTCTTAGGTGTGATTGGGTGTTAATACCAGGAGGCACAGAAGTCTGGTTATCTTGCTTTTCTTGATGTTCTCAGCCATGAAGGATGATTGCCTTAGATCTGTTAGTTCA
>PVIA01017458.1:0-15629 GCA_004024845.1 Tonatia bakeri
TCTGGATCTCCCCCAGGACATCCCCACAGGCCTGGTCTCACTACTCAGGGCTTCCTGGGACCCCGCATGCTCTCGTACCCCTCCAGCGATCCCAAGGGCTCTGTGTACCCCCATCCCCATGCTTCACACCCAACCCCCAGAGCCCTGGAGCCCCATAAGGGCACCTGAGTGCTCCCTAGTGCTCTGGACACCCCAACCCAAAGGTTTTCGAGGGCTCCCTGGGCCCCCAAGGAAACCCCAGGCTTGAAGGTCTCCAGCTAGTGCTTTCCAGGGCTCGGGGACTACTTCCCTTCCTTGAGAACTCCAAGGGAACCACCCTCCCAAAAGCCCCCTCCAGCTCAGAAGTCCCCATACATGGCAACCGAGGGCTCCAGCACTCCTCCTCCCCAGGATGCAGGCCAACGTCCACTCCCTGCTTCCCTCCCGAGGGCTCCAGCGGTGCTGGGGACCCTGTGGGGGCAACAGCTGCTCACAGGTTAACAGGCCATGACTCTGCTTCCATGGGCCCAACAGGTCCTGTTGGGGTGCTGGACACAGCACTGTGGGTGGCCGTGGGGGGAGCTGAGATGCACCCTGGGGGTGGGGGGTACAGGGAGGAGTGCCCTGCTGGTGGGACAAAGGGTGGAGCTCAGAAATCCCACTCCTGGCCTCCCCCATGAAATCAGCCTTCTGGACAGGGCGAGGGAAGCAGCAGGCAGCACTGGGCAGGTCCACGGGTGTCTCTGCCTCGACCACCACGCTGCACAACAGCCACTGCTGAGCTAGAGACAGCACCTCCTGAGCCAGGTAGATCCTGCCAGCAAGCAGGCAGCCTCTGAGACACAGGCCAAGGGACACACATCCTGTGGCTCCAAGAGGCTGGACTACCAGGGGCTTGGAGAAACTTCAAAGAGCTGGACAGTGGTACTGGGACCTTGCGTTACTGCACCTGGGGCTGCACCGCTGTCCTGGGCTCTGGGTGGTCAGCCTGCAGTCCACCCCAGGGGCTCAGGACACCTCTGAATAAAACTCCCTGGTCCACCACTTCTCCCTCTCACTGTTATCAAAGGCCAGGAATGGACGGAGGCAGGTGGACTCCAGAGGCTTCTGCAAGCTACCCAGCTGGAGGGGTCCAGGAACAGGCAGAGCCGGGGCCAGGAACAGGCAGAGCCGGGCCCAGAGAGGTCGGCACCAGTGGGCAGATAGAGATCCCCAAGGCACCCCTCCTCCCCTCGGCCCACTGGGCACCCAGGATGCTGCATACCAGGAGCGCACCTCCCTCCTCTGAGTCACCAGAGCCTCCTGCCCCTCCCTGGGCAGGCCCCTCTGAGAGGAGACAGTCCTGCCTCCCTCACTCTCCCAAATGCCTGCCTGCTGGGGCTCTCTTGGAGATGGCCCCAGAGCCGAGCTAACCAGGAGTCCCTGTCCCCTCCCCAGAGGCCACATCAGGCCCAGGCCACCGGTCTTCATGCCTGAGGCCTGCTCACCAATAGGTGCCAGGAGCAGAGCAGAGGTCCCTGCCATGTGCCCTCTCCTGGCTCACCCACCTCACTAGGAAGTCAGGGGAAGAGATGGCTGGTCAGCCTACTGGGAGCCTTCCACAGTAGCAGGGGGAGGGCCGAGCTGACCACCCTACCCTCACTGCAGGGCCAGCCTCTCTTCTGCCCCTGACCCTCCCTGCTGCCTGTGTCCCCAAGAGGCTGGGAGGGACCCAGGTGGGAAAGGAGGAACGGTGGACCCCCAGGGCTGGGTCGCCACCCCCCTTCCCAAAAGTCAGGGAGTACCAGCATGTCAATAAGGGCAACACTGGTCTGGGGACCCTTGGGGGCCCCGAGGGACCAGCACAGGCATCCTCACCCATTTCAGTCAGGGGGCCAGGGTGCTCCAGGGCAGCCCCCGGGAACCTCAGTGGAGCCAGTGGACCGAGGAGGGGTAACCGCCAAGTCGGGGTCAGTGAGCATGCGGGGTGCTGGGTGCTGACTTCGGGCCGTCGCATGCACTCGGAGATGGACAGCTCAGGACGGTCTCATCCCACTGCAGGGCCCCGGGCCCACCCCAGCTGCACACAGGTCCCCGACAGGGCAGGGCCTGTCACGCACAGCAGGCTGCTCCTCAGGCCCCAGGCGTCTCCAGGGAGGGCATTCCCTGACAAGAGGACACTGTGCCGCTTGAGGTCAGGCTGCTTTCAGCCACCTCTGTGACCCACCACAGCTGTCACAGCAGGTCCCCCCCGAGCCCGGACAGGCCGCTGCCAGGGGAGCAGGGCTGAGGAAGCCGCTGAGCAGGGGGCAGGGTAGAGGTTGCCTGTGGGTCAGCACAGCTGCTGAAGACAGGCGTGGCACTGACAGCCCGTGCCCACTGGGAGTGGAGCCAGGTCCTCAGGCAGAGGGAGAAGGCCACAGATGGTCACTGACGGTGGGTGGGGACAGGGTCTGGCCAGTGCTGTGACTGTGCCCATCCTCAGAGCAGGCCACCAAGAGCAGCTCCCCCAGGGCAGGGTGCCATGGACAGCTGGCTGAGGGAGGACCCAGTGCCCGTGCAGCCCTCCACGGCCTTTGTGGGCAGGCGGCCCCCCGAGGGAAGACTGGAGGGCACGTGGGCCCCCCTCACCGTCCCTCCCGCCCAGGGCCGAGGGTCAGGAAGGTGGCTCGGCTCTGGCATGGGCAGCAGCGGGACAGTGGGGTCGGCCGGCAGATGGCCCAGCCCTGTGGCGTGGGGCCACGCAGGCCTCAGCATCTCCAGGACAGCCCCAGGACCCTGTGTCGCAACAGCCTGGCTGGTTGTCCCCAGGAGTCAGGACCAGCATCCCCGAGGCAAGGCCAGCGAGCATCACCTTGCTCTCGGCTTCCGCTCCCCTGAACCTCGCTGTGTTTGGGTTCGAGAAACACACAGCAGCCCGGACGGTGCCAGGAGCTGTTGCCAAGGGCCTGGGTTGCCCAGCAGCAAGAGCCAACAAGAAAAGCCTCACTGCCCACAGAAACTGTGTGACAAATTCAGAGCCACCAAGCGCGTCATTGGGGAAGTCACCTCTGAGCCCCAGGCAGGGAAGGGCAGGTGTGTTTCCAGGGCAACGACACGCAAAGGGCCTCCTTCAGCCACAGTGGGAGCTGCTTCCTGAACAAGGGGACACTCGGCTGCCCCCCCTGCCAGGCTGGCGCCCGCCACCACCACACCCAGCTACCAGAACCCAGCCCAGGGCTACCTGATACCCACATTGCAGAAAAGGGGCTTGCCGGCCTGCCTGCACCTCCATGATGTGGCTGCACCTCACCGTTTCCTGCCCCCACACACTTCCAGGCTGCAGGGTGGAAGGCTGGAGGGGAGGGCGGGGGAGAGGTGCTGCCTGTGTGCAGGGAGAGGTCACCCCGTGCCTCAGGCAGGGCAGCTGCCTGTGTCCCCGGGGAAGAAGGTGTTAGGGCAAGACTGAGCTGCTGGGTGGGGACTGACAGGGCGCTGGCAAGACCTGCTGTGAAGAGAAAGAGCTTCCTGCCCCTGGGCCTGGGGCTGCCAGCAGGGCTGCAGACTCCCCTGCAAAGGGCAGAGAGTACAGGCCGTGGGCACACGGGGGCTCTGACGCACATCCTTCTCTCCTCTGGCTTCTTGTGGGATTTGATCACAGTGCTTTAAAGACAAAGAGCCACTCTGCCCTGACAAACACAGGTCCTGCCCGTCTTGGTGCCAGGGCTAGACCTCGCCACCCCAGTGACAAGGGACCCGTTCTTGAGGGGCCTGTTCTGTGTGGCGCCAGGAGTCCTCGCTCCTGGACACCCAGATGCAGCAGCGAGGACACTCCTCGGAGCCTTGTCATTGGCCATGAACGGAAGTCCCCTCACCCTAGGGGGTGTCGTCATTCCCCCCAGCATAGGTCAGGGTTCTCCTGTGTGACCCACAGACAAAGGGCAGAGGTGAGGGAACGTCGCTGAGAGATAAAGTCATAAAGGGACTGGCTTCCATCTGGGGGCTGCTCACCCTCTGCCCTGGCTCTGGGAGAGCCCTGCCCTGAGCACCCTGCAGGCAGGCCCACGGCGGGACACTGAGCCCCCTGCCACGTCCACGTGAGTGAACTTGGAGGCAGAGCTCCCCCATTAGGTAGAGCAGAGGGCTGCAGCTTGTGAAAGATCCTGAGCAGGAACTCCCAGCCAAGCCCTGTAGCTGCCCTGGGAGGTCCCAAGTGTCAGTCGCACCAGTGCTCTACGTTTGGGGCAGTTGTTATGCAGCAACAGCGAACTGACACACAAGTGTAAGTGGAAAACGGGCCCTGGCCGGGTGGCGTAGTTGATTGGAGCGTCGTGCTGACTCACCAAGGTTGTGGGTTCGGTCCCCAGTAGTAGCACAGGCGGGTTTCACCCAATGGGTGCCTGCATGTCTGGAATGGCAATTTAAGTTTCTCTCTCACTCTCTAATTCCCTCTCTCTCTGTCTCTCTAATAAACAGCCCTGTCCCCTGTCTGGTGTAGCTCAGTGGATTGTCAGCCTGAGAACTGAAAGGTTGCCAGTTTGATTCCCAGTCAAAGCACATGCCTGGGCTGCGGGCCACGTCCCCAGTTGGGTCTCAGGCCACGATCCAGTTGGGTTGTGCGAGAGGCAACCGATTGATGTATCTCTCTCACATCGACGTTTCTCCCCCTCTCTTTCTCCCTCCCCTCTCCTCTCTCTAAAAGTAAAAGAAATAAAATCTTTTCAAAAATCAATAAACATATCTTCAGGTGAGGATTTCGTAAGTAAGTAAGTAAGTAAGTAAGTAAGTGAAGAAAGAAAGAAAAGAAGAAGGCTCTAGACCTGGCTGGTGTGGGTCGGTGGATTGAGCGCTCGCCTGCGAACCAAAGGGTCACTGGTTTGATTCCCAGTCGGGGCACATGCCTGGGTGTGGGCCACATCCCCGGTGTGGGGCACGCAAGGGGCAACCACACATTGATGTTTCCCTCCTTCTTTTCTCCCTCCCTTGCCCTCTGTCTAAAAATAAATGAATAAAATCTTTTTAAAAAGCAGAAGGCTCTACGTCTGAAGCAAACTGATAAGAAACCCCAGAAGCCATTAGGAAGAGCCTGGAAGGTCTGATGACATGGAAACCAAATTCATCTGCCGGACCAAATGCAAACCCCAAACCACAAAGTCGAGGGACAAGTGACAAAGTGGGGAAAAATATTGGCAAGATGTGACTCAGGGTCCATCATCAAGGTAGTGAGGGCTGGAACCCGTACACAGGGAACAGCCTGATGACCCCAAAGGAAAATGGGTCAGGGAGGGGAAAGGTGGCAGATGGAACCCAAAGGTTACTCCACCGTCTGTCCCCAGAGCCAGAAGAGGCTCAGGTGCTGGGATCCCAGGGACAAACGGTGATGGCCAGTGACTGGCGATGCACTTAGCCTGCTGCTCCGACTGGACAACAGGCCACCGTGGAGCTGAGCACAGGTCGAGCACTACAAAGACTGGCCAAGGAAGGTGGGTGGCGTTGCTGGGCAGTGACACCCAAGAGCTGGGAGACCCTCTTGGTGAGGGATGTTAGGTGGGAAAGGTAGGGGGCCTCACACCAGCTAGAGGGCGGGCTGTGCCCACAGACCTGACCATTGTCAGGGTCGTCCCAGGCAGAAAACTGCTTTCTGGCCCCCAAGTCCATGCTCCTGCCCTCGGGGCCCATGTTCTGGGCCCTTGCCCATCCCTGAACTCAGTTTGGGTCTTTCCACTGCCCCACTGGAGAGTTCTTTCCGTCCCCGGGGCCAGGCACAACTCTGACCTCTGCCCCTCTCTCCCCCACATGCCCAGATGTTACCAGAAGCAGTCTGGGAACTGCTGAGCACCTGCACAGAACCCGACACCTTTCCCAGGCTGGGCTGTGGACAGGGCCCTCCCGAGTGCCCGGGCCAGGCCAGGCCGGGTCACTGCCGCTAAACAGGAAGCCCCTGCTCCTTCAAGGGCTAGCACCCTCCCAGCATTCCCCACACCTGCAGGGACGCTGCGAGGGAGCCAGCCCCAAGCAGGGCAGGGGACACACACCTAGGAGCCCCAGCTCTTCAAAGAAGGGCTTCTCACAGTGGGGTCCCTGGGCCAGAATCATCGGCACCATGGGAGATGGTGAGAGGCCCCTGTTCTCAGGCCCCACCTCAGATCTGCAAGATCAGTGACCTGGGGCAGGTCCCTGACCCTGGTTTAAACAAGCCATCCAGGTGCTCTCATGCACCTGTACCCTCCAGCGTGACACCTACCAGCCATCCCTCCTGGGCTCACCTTGACCTCCCCAGGTGAGAGTCGGGCAGACACATTCCCGGGTGACTGGCCTCAATTCTGTCCAGGGAGTGGGTACTAGGCGTGTGTGTGTGTGTGTGTGTGTGTGTGTGTGTGTGTGTGTGTGTTCATGTAGTCTATGCTTTACAGAAAACTGTCGAAACACTCAGGAGGCACTGGAACACAATGGGCAAGGCGAGGAGTGTGTACGGAAGTTTGTGTGACGGGTTCATTTGGGAGTCCGAGTTGTGCCGAGCCCTCGTGAGGCCCCGCCCCGAACGCCTCTGCCGTCAACTCGCACGCCAACCGGAAACTCCACCCCAGAGGTCACTGTTCAGCGCCCCTTTTCTGGCGCCTTTTCCGTACAGATTCGCCAATGACCAAGCTTGTCTGATAACGAGGCCCGCCCCCAGGCCTCCAGAAGAAGCCCAGTCCCTCGATTCTGAGGGACACTTCTTCTACCCAGTCAACGTTGGCTGATCTCCCGCAAGCCCCTCTAGGCTCCTCCTCTTAGACTCCTCCTTCGTGGGCTCTTCTCTGGGCTTTGGGGCAGCCTGGCTGGGCAGCGGACACCTACATGTCACAGCGGAGAATGCAGGGAGTCTCCACGCAGCAACAGTCCTGTCTATACAGGACTCTTCAGTACTTTTTAAAAATTTTTGTTTGTTTGTTTGTTTGTTTAGAGGGGAAGGGAGGGAGTAAGAGAGGGAGAAAAACATCAGTGTGTGGTTGCCTCTCTCATGCCCCCTACTGGGTTCTGGCCTGCAACCCAGGCATGTTCCCTGACTAGGAATGGAACCAGCGACACTTTTGTTCACAGGCCCTCACTCAATCCACTGAGCCACATCAGCGGAGGCCTGCTTCTGTACTTTTGATGTGAACTTGCATTTTCAGGTAATTAAGTTCACAGGAAGTTACATAGAAACGTTCAAGACCCAGGGGCCCCTCCCGCAGTTCCCTACCATCAGCATCTTGAACGTTTAGTGCAATTGCACACCAGGAAATAGCCTCGGTGCCGACACTGCTCAGGGTTACATCCGTGTGTGTTCTTTAATCAGGTATGTAGATTCGAGTGACTGCCATTGCCATCAATGTCCAACTTGTTTTCTCACAAGGATCCCTCTGGTTGATACTTCATAGCCACGGCCTCTCCCCTCCTCTTACCAACCCAGGGCAACTAGTGTTGTAGTATCAGTATAATTTTGTCATTTGAACATTGTTATGTACACATCAATGGAATTATGCAGTATGTAATTGGGGGTGAGCTTTTTCCCGCTCACATGATGCCCTTGAGGCCCATCCAAGCTGTCACATGTATCCACGTTCTTCCTCTGCATGGCTGGCAATCATCCCTGTGGTGGGTCAGCCAGTGTTCACTCAAGCACTCACCCACTGAAAAGTGTGCTGCGTGTTCCCGGTTTTAGGCGTCTACCAATAACGTGCATGAACACTGGTGCGCAGGTTTCCTGTGATTACAGGTTTCCATTTCTTTAGCATAGGTGTCCAGGAGAGCAGGGGCTGGTACTGTGGAGACGGATGTGTAGCTTAAAAAAAAAGAACAGCTGAGGTGCCTTCTGCAGTGGCCATACCATTTTACATCACCACCCTGCAAACTTTTAAAGCACATAATAGAAAATTTTCCAAAACATTATTTTAAAGAAGATTGGCAACAATTTTCTCTTCTAACTACATTTTCCATGCAATCACCAATATAGTTACTCACACACTTTTAATTTTTTAAAAGATTGTATTTATTTATTTTTTACAGAGGGAAAGGGAGGGAGAAAGAGAGGGTGAGAAACCTCGATTAGTTGCCTTTCTTAAGCACCCTGACCCCAGGAGCATCCCAGGCATGTGCCCCGACCGGGAATTAAAGTGATGACCTTACACTTTGTGGGATGACACCCAAGCAACAGCCACACAGGTCAGGGCATTCACACAGTTTTTTTTTTTTTAATTAATTTATTTATTTTTAGAGAGGGAAGGGAGGGAGAAAGCGAGAAAGAGAAACATCAATGTACGGTTGCTGGGGGCCATGGCCTGCAACCTAGGCATGTGCCCTGACTGGGAATCGAACCTGCGATGCCTGGTTCGCAGCCCTCACTCAATCCACTGTGCCCCGTCAGGGCACATTCACACAGTTTTAAAACACATGACAACCTATCAACCTCTACATTTTGATTGTGATTTCCTTTTACTTAGCCATGTGTCTTCAAAGTCCTTCCATGTCCATACACAAATGTCTAGCTCATTTCTTCTCATGCTGTTTGGTATTTGATAGAATATGTGTACTGCAATTTACATAATGACTTTCCAACTGATGTACTGTCACATTGTCTTTCTTTTCTGTTTTGCTATCATATTAATGCTGCAATCACCAGCTTTGAACGTGTATCAATCTCCCTCTAGGATAATTTCCAATAAGTGGAATTACCAGGTCAAAACCTGTAAGAAATTAACATGTTAATAGACACTATGTGGCCCTGGTGATATAGCTCAGTTGGTTGGGGTGTCATCTTCATATGCCAAGGTTGCAGGTTCCATTCCTGGTAGGGCACATACAAGAATCAACCTATGAATGCATAAATAAGTGGAAAAACAAATGTCTCTCACCCTGGCTAGTATAGTTCAGTGGATTGAGTGCCAGCCTGTGATCCAAAGGGTTGCTGGTTCTATTCCCAGTCAGAGAATATGCCTGGGTTGCAGGCCAGGTTTCTGGTTTGGGGTGTGTGAGAGGCAACCACGCATTGATGTTTTTCTCCCTGTCTTTCTTCCTTCCTCTCTCTCTAAAAATAAAATCTTTTTAAAAATTCAGAAACTGGAGGGAGGGGTGGGGAGAAAGTACAGACAACTGTAACTGAACAACAATAAAATAATTTTTTTAAAAATTTCATAAACAAAACTCTTACATGGAAGCAAATCAATGGACTCTGGGAGATCCTTGGACAATAGTTATAAAATGGATTATCCTGAAATGGGTTTACATATAATAATCAATAATAAGTTTCATAAATGCTGGAATGGCATCTTGGTCTGGTACACAAATACATGCAGCAATCCTCAGGGCAACACTCATGAACTTGAAATACGAATTCAGGAATAAAAATGATCTTATACGCAAAGATGTTGTGGAATTGCTGTGTAGTGTTTCTTTTTTTAATTTTTATTTATTTATTTACTTATTTATTTTAAGTTTTTTTACTGTTGTTCTATTACAGTTGTCCCAATTTTCCCCCACCCAACTGTGCAGTGTTTCTAAAGAAGGTCACTGCAAAAGCAGCTGTTTTATTTGCATTCTTCTAAGCCATGGTGATGAAGGAACAATTTTTGGAACAAATGTTGACCTGAGAAAATTAACAAGCTTTTTCAGAGGGGATTATTGTAGAAATATAACTGGAAAACCCAACCTTTTCATTATTCAGGCCTGCCAAGGAGCAGAACCGGCCCGTGGTATTGAGACCAACAGTGGTAATAATGGTGACATGCCATGGCAGAAAATACCAGTTGAGGCAGACTTCTTTCTGGCAAAATTCAAAGGATGCACCCTAGTTCATCCGCTTTGTGCTGTGCTGAAACTGTATGCTCAGAAGCTTGAGCTTATGCATATTCTTACTCAGGTTGACCAAAAGGTAGCAACAGAATTTGCATCCTTTTCCTTTGACTTTACTTTTCATGCAAAGAAAAATATTCTGTGTATTATGTCTATGCCCCCAAAAGAACTGTATTTTTAAAAATTTATTGATTTGTGTTGAGAGAGAGAGAGAGAGAGAGAGAGAGAGAGAGAGAGAGAAACATCAATTTGCTGTTCCACATCTTTATGCATTCATTGGTTGATTCCTGTATGTGTCCTGACCAGGGATCAAACCTGCAAACTTGGTGTATGAGGATGACCCTCTAACCAATTTAGTTACCTGGGCAGGGCAAAAGAAGTGTATTTTTATCACTAAAGAAATAGATGGACTCCTGGTCAAGATGGCAGTGTAGGCAGACATGGCTCACCTCTTCAAATAACCACATCAAAATTACAACTAAAATATAGAACAACCATCACTCAGAACCATCAGAAATCGAGTTGAATGGAAGTCTGACCACTACGGAATTAAAGAAACCACATCCAACCAGACTGGTAGGAGGGGCACAGGCGCAGGCACAGAATGTGGGCTGGTCTCACACGCATGTGTGGTGGACAAAAATTCGGGAGGGATATCCCAGGAGCAAGGTATCCCAGACCCACACCAGGACCCCTAGCCCAGGATTCCAGTGCTAGGAAGATAAGTCCTCACAACTTCTAAGGACAAACACCAGTTTGGATTGAGTTGGTGGAAGGAACTTCTGGAGCCCCAAGCAGTTTGTCTTAAAGAGCCCACACATGGACTCACCTACTCAGACTCACTCCCTCTGAGCTCCAGCACTGGGGTAGCAGCTTGTAAGGCACCAGTGACCTACTGGGAGAAACTGAAGCATCTGGCATCAGGGCGAGCAAAGGCCATTTTGTCCCTTTGCCAAACCCTACCCCCACAGAGCCAGTAAGCTGGCGCCATATCTGAGACTCCATCTACCTGGCTAAAACTGGTTTGACCCACCTTGGAGATCCCCAGAAACTCTGTGCCACCTAACTTAAGATCCCATCCAAGCTGTATTTCCATATGAATGGCTGGTCTTCGCTCATATTGTACCACTTCCTAAATCCTCTCAAACAAGCAACAGCTGGCCTCAGTGAGCTCCAGGTCTGGAACTGGCAGCAGCTAGCCTAGACTCACAGCTTGGCTTTGCCTGGGAATTTCCAAGCCCAGCACAAGTAGCAGCCATCTCAGATTGCCTTATAGCTCAGGCAGGGTGGCCCTGGGCAAAACACAGGTGGGGGCTGACCTTGGCCTGAATCACCCAGGGAACCCCAGGATCAGTGCACCCAGTAGACAGCTACAGACCACGTTGGAGTACCACAACCCTGCCCCTGCAGAGCTGATCCTCCACGGAGGGCGGAGGTTGGTGGTCAGTGGTCACAGCCAGTCCTTGCAGCTCACTGGCCTGGGTAAATCCCTCTCACTGATATGCCAACAGCAACCAAGGCTCAACTGCAAGAGGAGAGTATACTCAGCTCACACAGAGGGCACACCTCAAGTACCCAACTTTGGTGATAGGGGAGGCTGTCACCCCACAAGGTGACACCCACAGGACACCCACTACATTAGGCCACACTACCAAGATACGGAGTCATAGCAGCTCTGCCTAATACATAGAAACAAACACAGGGAGGCTGCCAAAATGAGGAGACAAAAAAAATGGCCTAAATGAAAAACAGATCAAAACTCCAGAAAAAGAGTTAAAGAAATGGAGATAAGCAATCTGTCAGATGCAGAGTTCAAAACACTGGTTATAAGGATGCTTGAGGAACTTAGTGAGGACCTCAAGAGCATAAAGGAGATCCAGTCAGAAACAAAGGATTCACTTAATGAAATAAAAAACAATTTACAGGGAAACAGCAGTAGAATGAATGAAGCTGAGAATCAAACAATGACTTGGAACACAAGGAAGCAAAAAACAACCAATCAGAACAAGAAGAAAAAAGAATTTGCCCTGGCTGGTGTAGCTCAGTGGATTGAGCGCGGGCTGCGATCCAGGCATCGCAGGTTCGATTCCCAGTCAGGGCACGTGCCTAGGTTGCAGGCCATGTCCCCCAGCAACCACACATTGATGTTTCTATCTCTCTCTCTTTCTCCCTCCCTTCCCTCTCTAAAAATAAATAAATAAAATCTTAAAAAAAAGAATTAAAAAAAATGGGGATAATATAAGTGACCTCTGGGAAAACTTCAAGAAGTCCAATATTTGCATCGTAGTGGTGGCAGAAGGAGAAGAGAAAGAGCAAGAAAATGGAAATCTATATGAAAAAATAGTGAAAGAAAACTTCCCTAATTTGGTGAAGGAAATAGACATGCAAGTCCAGCAAGCACAGAGAGTCCCAAACAAAAGGGATGTAAGAAGGCCCACTGCAAGACACATCATAATTAAAATGCCAACGGTTAAAGGTAAAGAAAATCTTAAAAGCAGCAAGAGAAAAGAAGTTAGTTACCAGATTGTTGCCAGATGAGAGGGGAGTGTGGGAGAATGGATGAAGAAGTGAGGGGATTAAGAAGTACAAATAGGGCCCTGGCTGGTGTGGCTCAGTGGATTGAGTGCCCGCCTGTGAACCAAAGGGTCGCCGATCTGATTCCCAATCAGGGCACATGCCTGGGTTGCAGACCAGGTTCCTGGTTGGGGGTGTGCAGAGAGGCAACCAGTCGATTTATCTCTCACACATCAATGTTTCTCTCCTTCACTTTCTCCCTCCCTTCTCATCTCTCTAAAAATAAATATATAAAATATTGTGTTAAAAAAGAAGTACAAATAGGTAGTTACAGAATAGCCACGGGGATATAAAGTACAGTATAGGAAATGGTGTAATCAAAGAACTTATACACATAACCCATGGACATGAACAATGGTGGGGGGATGGCCTGAGGGAGTAGGGGGTGCTGGTGGAGGGGGGCAAATGGGGAAAAATCAGAACAACTGTAATAGCATAATCAATAAAATATAATTTTTTAAATGAAATTTTTTTTAGTTTGTATGCCAAAGTAGGAATACAGTATAACTGATACTATATTTTCCCTTCATTTAAGTCTAATCTAATACTCCAGTTGGTACTTTGAATCATGCCATTTTCCTAGCAATAGAACCATGAAGCACCTTGGGTGGTGTGGCTCAGTGGATTGAGTGCCAGCCTGCAAACAGAAATGTGGCCAGGTCGATTTCCGGTCAGGGCATGTGCCTGGGTTTCAGGCCGGTTCCCCAGTTGGGGGCATTCAAGAGGCAACCAGTTGATGTCTCTCTCACAAAAATGTTGTAGGAAAGAAACCGGTCTAGGTGGGGATGCTTTGGCTCACTGAGAAGTCAGAGAAAATGGGCCACTGGAGACAGGTTCAGGAGGTTAGCTGAAGAGGCCTGTGGAGGAGGGCAAAGGCGAGGAAGTGCTCCTAGGTCCTTTGTATTAAGGGGCTTTTTAAAAAGATTTTTATTTTACTTTTAGAGAGAGGGGAAGGGAAGTAGAGAGAGAGGGGGAGAAACATCCATCAGTTGCCTCTCGCACACCCCAAACTGGGGACCTGGCCCTCCACCCAGGCATGTGCCCTGACTGGGTGGGAATGGAACCAGCAACCTTTTGGTTTGTGAGATGGGGTCCAACCCACTGAGCCACACCAGTCATGCCAGCCTGGAGGGTTTTGAAAGCTCAGAGTTGACAGGAGGATCTCAACAGAATATTCATCATGTTTTGCAGGTATGCCCTTTCGGGGTCATGGTCTGCACTGATTGGTCAGCACCTGGGCAGAGAGTCTAAACCCCAAGGCCAGCGACATGTCCGGGGAAGAAAGGCCACCCTGGGGGCAGGTCTGGCACCAGCTTTGCCCACTGCTAGGCACCGGGGGCTTTCCACCCTGGTCATCTTCTGTATCTGGCTGTAAGTTGCTCGGCCAGTTTGTTCAGCTGTCTCAATTTCCCTCTTCCACTTGCCAAGGGATTTTCCTAGTTTCTTACTAACCTGCCTCAAAATGAAAATGATACTGTTATAATTATGTACTATTATCTGAAATGAAAGGGCTGTGACACACAGAACTTTAGAAATTATCCAGTCTTCCCTTGGTGCAGAGAGAAACAGAAGGCCAGAGAGAAGCAGCACAGTCCAGCCTGGGAGGCCCGCTCTGAGCCTTCTCATTCAGGGAAGTTATGAGCCCTCACTGCATCATGTGCCTCACGGGCTTTCAGTCTGACATTTCACATGAGCTTTCTTTCACTTGAAGAAAGAAACTTGCATTTATAAGTCACAGGTATTTGTTTTGACTATATCTGTAAATTTTTCTAAGGAAATGAAGCGTGTAACATTGTGTTAAGGTGTGTTCTGTGAAATCTTTATAAAGATTTGTTATTATAAATTGATTTAAGAACCAAATTGTAAGAAAAATTTTAAGAAGTTATACGCTTTTATTATTTTTATTTTAAAAAATATTTTATTTATTTTTACAGAGAGGGGTAGGAGGGAGAGGGAAACATCAGTGTGTGGTTGCCTCTCTTGCGCCCCCTACTGGGCACGTGGCTGGACAGGGAATCAAATCCAAGACCCGGTGGCTTGCAGGCTCGTATTCAGTCCACTCAGCCACACAGGCCAGGGCAGAAGTTACACATTTATATTATCAAATTTATTAAACTCTCAGTTGATGATTTGTGGGCTGTGTGTCTTAGACACAGAGGCCTCCTTCCACTTGTGATGAGTGGGGAGACTTGAAGCAGAATTTCTGGGTCTGGATTGCTAACTGCTCATTGACCCAGGCTGCTGACCACATGATCCACGGCTGCCTGGGCCTGGATTAGTGGCCGTGCCTTTTGGACACCCAGCCCCTGCGCTCCAGGGATGCCAGTTCTGTTTGGAAGAAAGACAAGGAAATACGCAATGAGAAGTGTTCAGTTACGTTGTTTAAATGCATAGGTGGCCTGCAGGTAAAGGAGAGATATCCCCGGGGAATCAGAGCAAAGAAAACAGCAGGATGAGCTGGGGCTGGGGCCCAGCGAGGTGCTGCCCAGCTGGGTCTCCAAGGCACTCAGGGTTCATGGACCTCTGAAGGCCGGCAGGCAGAACTGAGATCCCACCTGAAACCAGTGCTCCTGACGGGACACCTAGGCGGTGCAAAGGAAGCCCAGGGATGGAAAAAGAAGCAGGCCCAACCCACCCTGGGTCTGGGGGAGAGGGCCAAGAACCCCACTACCCACAGGATCAGCGAGCAGGGCTGCCTTTGCCTGGCCGCAGGGGGAGGGCCTTTGGCGAACCCCTGGCTGAGGGAGGAACTGCCTTGCATCGTGGCAGTACCGTGGCCATCCTGGTAGAGCAAACCCACCCTCCCTGGAAGGGGACACCCCACCCCGGACTCCCAGAGGCCCCGCTGAAGATGGGTCAGCAGTCTAAAATTGAAGACACTGCCCACTTTCCTGGAGAATCAGCAGGCCCGTCCAAGAGAGGATGGGCCCCGTCGATGTTCCCAGAGCACAGCTGCCACAGGCCAGACAGCAACTTTCGGTAATGGCCGTGATTGCTACGTGCCTGGGCTCCTCCATCCCATCGCCCCGGCAGCCTCTGGAGGTTGGTAGCAGTGTTCTCCTTATTCTCCAGATGACGAAGCGAGAAAAACAGGACAAGGAAGGGTCAGCAGTTTTCCGGATCACTAGCTAGCAAGTGGCGGAGGCAGGCTGGGGATCCAGGTGTTGTGCTCCAAGCCCGGCCCCCTTTCTGCGGACAATGCCCTGCAGCCTGGCTTGCTCCCTCACTCAGAGGTTCCCGGGCTGTGCATCTGGCACATCAGTATGTTCCGAAGGTGTGGAGAGCTAACCCAGGTGAATACCCCC
>PVIA01017459.1:0-15614 GCA_004024845.1 Tonatia bakeri
TGGATGCAGGAAGATCTGGTGGACGACCTCCAGGTTCCCAGTGGAGCGGAAGGACACAGGATTGCCATTGAGTAGGTGACACCCTCCTCGTCCCTCTTTCCTGCAGGAAAATCAGGGCCTGGGTCACTGGTGGTGCTGGTGGCCATTGTGGAAGCAGATGCTAATACCCTGTTTCTCCTCCTCTGCCTCACCATCCTCCTGTGAGCCCTGCCCCAGGGGAAGGGAGGGGAGGGGAGGATGAGGGGCCCATGGCTGAGTGCAGGATCAGGACCAGGGATGCCCTCCCTTCCTATTGTGATTCAATAAGTCACTAAGTCCTGTCCACCCTTCCTCCTTAGCACAGAACAGCTCAATGCCCATCTCCTCCCCATCCTGACCCTGGTCATTCCTACAACCTCATCTCCTCCTGGGTCTCTAAACACAAAAAGTCCTGCCTGCACCTCTGTCCTCATTTAGGCCTCCTGGTTGTGTTTGCAGACTCCTCTCCTCCAGGTTCTGCATGGGATGAACAGTGATGTTTCCTCTCCATGGCCGGGGACTGGGGGCAAACTCCACAGACTAGACATAGGGCTGAACTGGCCTGTGCCCTGCTGGACTCTCCACTGGATTCCACCCTCTTCGGGAGTCTCACACCATCTCCACACCCAGCCTGGCCAGGGTCTTTGTGACTCTGAGACTGAACGTGCAGTTCCTCCTCCTGAAATGCCCTTCCTTTCAGATTCTTATATCTCCAAGTGTGTGTGTAATTCTTACTTGGTTTTGAAGAAAGTCATACTTAATTGTTCATTTATAGTCTCTTTAGTAGTGTGACTGAACCCCTACTGTGTGCAGTCTTGTAGACACTGGGGATGCGATTGTGAACCCAGCACCAAAATCCATGTCATCCAGAAGCTGTCATTCTGGAGACAAGAAGATAGATTTAAATCACTGAAGATACTACAACACTGAGCCAGAGAAGGGAGGACCTGTGTTTCAGGGACCAGAGAGGAGTCTTGAGGGCGATGTTCATTCTGAGAAGCCACCTCATGACCACAGGGTACATCAGCGAAAGAGCAGGTGTGAATGATGGAGATGAGGAAGTGTCAGGACTGGAGATGGGGGCACGTGTGTCAGTGTGAGAGGGTGACAGTGGTGAGGGAGGACAGGCTCAGGCGGCCCACAGAGAAGAGAAGACACAAGAAAACACATCGTCACTGGGTCTTGGTGGTTGGTGGGAAAGGTGTGAAGATGTGATTTGAGCAGGATCAGCAGAGAACTGGAGGAGGGGGTATGGGATCCCAGGGTCCAGAAAACCCCTGAGAAGTTTGTCTGCAAAGAGGAACAGAGGAGTGGGTCCAGTGAAGGAGGTCTTTCCTCAATTCCTTCTTTGCTTTTTCCCAGAGGCTCCCCATGAATTCCTGCCTGTGTTGCTTTCCTGAGGCCATTGAAACAAATTACGACACACTCGGGGCCTTTTTTGGTAAAGTTTTATTCTCTTGGCCCTTGGGGCCAGAAGTTCATGCAGGAAGTAAAGTATCTTCTCATTCTGCCCTTCTGAGTTCTTGACTGAGACCACTGCAACAAAGAAGGACTAGTTGCCACACCTTGGGGTCAGATGTCCTGAACCCTGTGATGAGAAATGAGTTCTGATGTGAGGAAATTGAGTGCTGAGTGGGACTCACATCCTCAGAGGCTTGAGGGGAGAGTCCACCTTTGTGATTCCCAGGGCCTGGGGCTCTCAGCCACCCTTTGTTGGTGTCTGGGTCACTGCAACCTGTCCCCTGGCCACACTGCCTCATCCTGCTCTGTGTGCAGAAAGTCACCTGCTGTGTCTCCCTTGGAGGACACATGTGACCACATTCATGGACCAACCCTGACAAGGGAGGATCCTCTCCAGGTCAATATCCTCACCTCCATCCCATCTGCAAAGACCCTTTTCCTCATCAGGTAATGTTTGCAGGTACCAGGCTCTGTTTGGGTGGCCAATATTCATCCTCTGCACTGCCCATGTTACCTGCTTCCCCCATGAATGTCCCCATCTACCTCTAGACCTAGTTTGCCTTGTTCTCCCACATCCTGATGCAATAGAGGGTCACCCTATGAAGGACACATGTCTGGAGAGCAGGAGCTTGCTGTTCTACAAAAGCCACTCTTAAGAGAGTTAAAGGAAAAGTTACAGACTTGGAGAAAAATATCTACAATGAATGACTTGAAGCCAGAATATATCCAAGATATTTTTATGAAGCTAAAAAAATAAATCCCATGTAGAAATATGGTCATTAACAACAAGAACCAGAAAGAACCCTACTTACAATTTGGTCAATTATTTGAATAGACATTCCTATAAAGATGTACAAATGGTCCATAAATACATGAAAATATATTCAACATTACCAATATGAGATAAATTTAAATCAAATCCCACAACGAGGTTTCACCATGATTCTATAAGTTGATTATTACCAAAAAAATTAAAACACAAAAAAAGAACTGTGGGAATGAGTGAGAAGGAAACCGACCTCTTCTGATTTGCTCTCCACTGCAAAACTGTGCATCTGCTTTGGAAAGCAGCCTTACAGTTCCTCAGCATGTCAGAGTTTTACAACACCCCACACTTCTATTTTTAGAAAATACCCAGTATGTGATCTGAAACGTGGTCAACTCCCCAGTGAACATAGTCTTGCTGTGTTGGGAGGGGGGGATGTCTGTGGTGGGGGCTGTCTCAGGCACATGACCATGTCCACAGGTCCCCTCTTGTCTTGTCTTTAGCCAACCAACACTTAGATGCTCACCAAGTGCTTCTGAATGAATGATGTAGTGAGTGAGTGAGTGAGTGAGTGAGTGAGCGAGCGAGCACTGCCTTCTCTTCACAGGGACCCCCACTTCCCTTCTCTCTAACTCTTACAGGAACATCACGAGTCCTACACCCTGTGGGACCCAGCACGGCTCCAAGATGAGGCTCTGACTCCTGTTCAGGCAGGAGATGACCAGCTCCTCTGATGGGGGCCTTTAGGAGACTCACGTGTCTGTACTCAGAGGTCCTGGTCCTGCTCCAGTACTGCAGGGGAGCCCCGGGATGGGCAGGACTCAGAGTCAGCTCCCTGTCTGCTCTTCCCTGGGTGCCAGCATGTCTGGGCTGTGGGGTGTCCCTGGCTCTGTGCAGAGAGGGACACAATTTAGCTCTGAGGTTCCTTTTTTGCAAACGGCCAGTGGAGGTGAAGATCTCATGCTCCTCCCAGCTTCTGTGGTCTCCCCACAGCCCCACTCCCATAGCCCCCCTCCCACAGCCTTCATTCTTTTTCACCCAGAGGAACCAGACACCCTCCTAGTCAGCGATGCTGCTGCTGTTGCTGACCCTGCTATGGGCAGGTAAGAGCCTGAGGGGAAGGCTGTGGGTGGGTGAGGGCAGCTGCTGACCCTGCTTTCCCCACAGTGACCTTGGTTCAGATATCGGGTGACCCTATAGGAGTCTGGGACGGTACAAGAGGGCCTGAGCTTCTCCGTGCCCTGCTCCTTTTTCTACCCAGGGAACAACTGGAAGTATGCCACTCCTGCTTATGTCTACTGGTTCTGGGAAAGGGCTAATGAATTACAAGATCCTCCTGCAGCTACAAACAACTGAGATCATCAAGTGCAGGAGGAGACCCAGGGCCAATTCCAGCTCCTTGGGGATCCAGGGAACGGTAGCTGCTCCCTGCACATCAGAGGCCAACAGAGAAGAGACCCAGGGAGATACTTCTTCAGGCTGGAGAGGGGGTCCTATTTGACACATAGTTACAAAAAGAACCAGCCTGTCTGGGTGTGATGGGTAAGGGTCCCACTGCAAGCAAGGCCACAGGGACGTTCATGGTGGCCCTGGGACAGCACTTGGATGTCCTCATCCTGGGAGGGTGTTGTGGGTACAGCACGTTGGGGCTCAGAGTGAGGAGTTGTACCAAAGGCTGAGGTTCCCCCTCAGGGCCGCAGCTGGGACACCCCTTCCTGATCCCCAGGTGAGGGTAAAAACAAATAAGTAAAATGGTTCATAGACTGAATACACATGAGCATCTCATGCCCAGATCAAGAAGCAGACCCTTCCCTGAACTCCCAGAAGGGCTTCCCTGCCACCTTCCCATCCCTTTCCCCTGAGAGTGACCAGGTTCCAAATTTCTTATACCGAAGATGAGGTTTTGTTAGAAAATATATTTTATTTGTTTTTATACAGAGGGGAAGGGAGGGCATAAGAGAGGAAGAGAAACATTGATGTGTTGTTGCCTCTCACATGGCCCCCACTGGCGACCTGGCCTGCAACCCAGGCATGTGCCCTGACTGGGAATCAAACTGGAGACCGTTTGTTTTGCAGCCCATGCTCAATCCACTGAGCCACACCAGCCAGGGCCCAAAGATGAGTTTTGTCTTCTTCTGAACCTCCTGTCAATGGTATCACACAGCACATACTCTTTGTGTCTGGGTTCTTTTCCTCAACACAGTGTTGGTAGGATTCACGTGCCTGGTGCAGAGTTGTTATTTGCATCTTCCACTGTGTCAACAATCTGCACTATGTGGACCTGTAGATGGGAATTTGGGGAGGTTGCATTGCTCAGCCCTCACAGGGAGTGCTGCTGGGGATCTCCAGGTGCATGTTTCAGGGGCATTTGAACACATCTTTGTTAGCTCTGCCCCCCGGAGTGGAACTGCTGGCTCGTATGCTCAGTGTTTCCCAAGAGGTCATCCCAGTTCTCCCGCCCACCAGCGTGTCTCTGAGTCCCAGTGGCTCCACATCCCAACCAACACTTGATTGTCTTTCAAAATGTTTTGATTGCTCTAAGGCACACACAACATAAAACTTACTCTTTAGCTATTTTTAAGTGTACAGTTCAGTGGCCTTCGGTACATTTACTTTGTGCAACCATCACCACCATCCACCTCCAGAATTTCTTCCTCATCCTGAACTGAAATTCTGTACCCATTAAACACAAACAGCCCACCTAGTCTCCCAGTCTCGAGCTTTTGATAACCACTATACACTACTTTTCTTTATTGTGGTTAAAAACACAAAATCCTTTGTATCCTGCTGTTTTCCCAAATTCATTTATTATGTCAAGCAGTTTTTTGGCTGAGTCTATATAATTTTCTATGGACACTATCATGTGATCTGCAAACAGTGACAGTTTCTGATTTGGATGCCTTTTATTTCCTTTTCTTGTCTGATCTCTGTGGTTAAAACTTCTAATACTATATTGAATAGAAGTGGTGAGAGTAGACAGCCTTGTCTTGTTCCTGATCTTAGTGGAAAAAATTTTAGTTTTTGCCCATTGAGTATGATGTTGGCTATAGGTCTCTCATATGTGCCCTTTATTATGTTGAAGAATAACAACAAACAACAAGTGCTGGAGAACTTATGGAGAAAAGGGGACCCTAGTGCACTGTTGGTGGGAATGCAGACTGGTACAACCACTATGGAAAACAGTATGGAACTTCCTCAGAAAACTAAGAATGGATCTGCCTTTTGACCCAGCAATTCCAGTGCTGGGATTATATCCTAAGAACCTTGAAACACCAATCCAAAAGATCCTATGCACCCCAATGTTTATAGCAGCACAATTTACAATAACCAAGTGCTGGAAGCAACCTAGATGCCCATCAGAAAATGAATGGATCAAAAAACTATGGTACATTTACACAATGGAATTCTATGCAGCAGAAAGAAGGAGCTCCTACCCTTTGCAACATCATGGATGCAACTGGAAAGCATTATGCTAAGCAAAATAAGCCAGGCAGTGAAAGACAAATACCATGTAATCTCACCTTTAACAGGAACCTAAACAACAAAACAAACAAGCAAAATATAGCCAAAGACACTGAAATAAAGAACAGGCTGACAGTGACCAGAGGGGAGAGAGGAGGGAATTTCAGGGGAGAATGGGAAGGGTTTACAAGAACAAATATAAAGGAAGGACACATGGACAAAAAGTACAGGGGGTGGAAATGAGAGAGGTTGGGAGGGAGGGATGGGTGGGCTGGGATGGGAGTAAAGGACAGAAAACTGTACTTGAGTAATGATTAAAATAAAATTAGAAAAAAGGTAAAACCCCGCACAAAATCCTTCACTATTTTCAAGTGCACAGCACAGTGGTGTTGAGTCTACCCACGTGGTTGTCCATGATTCTCTAGAACGTCTTCATGTTGCAAAACTAAAAGTCTGTAGCTACTTCCCATGTACCCTCCACAGGGGCCCTGTGCCCTGTGTTTCTCGGAGTTTAATGGCAGCAGATACAGGGTGTGTAACTGGGACCACAGTATCTGTCTTTCTGTGACTGGCTCTTTTTTCACTCAGTTCAATGTTCTCAACACCTGGTGTTTTTTATGTTCTTTTTATTTTCACCAGTGTGGTGCTGCATGGTATAGAGCACTGCAGATTCTATTTGTAGTTCTCTGCTCCTGAAGCCTGCAGCTTTTCCATGTGCTTATTGGCCCTTGGAATATCCCATTTTTTCCTCTTGGGTTGTCTGCCTTCTTCTCATTGATTTTTGGAAGATCTTTACACAGTCTTTATTAACTCTGGATGAACACTTTGTTACATGCATGTATTGGGAAATATCTTCTCCTGCCAAGGAGTTACATTTAGAAATAGAAATATTTTAAAATAATACAAGTTCCCCTCCACCCAATGGTGATAATGCATGTTCTTAAAAATAGTGAACCAAACAGAAGATGGAGGTAGAGACATAAGTGACCTCTCCCTCTGACCTGAGGTGAACTTAGTACACAACAATGTCCTTAACGCCAATGGTACATGGTTTCTCACTTAACAATGTAGGTCATTAAATTATCCCCCACATTACAGAGTAGGAACCCGAGGCACACAGAGGTAAAGTGCCTTTCCTGCTGGAACACCCTCAGTAAGTAGCTGAGCTGGGATTTGAACCCAGGAATCTCTGCCACTTCAGCCAGTCCAAGTAACTTCATATTTCCATTAATGACCTTTGGATCAGAGGGCTGTTACCTGTTTAAGAATCAGACCCTGACACGCTTTCTTTTTGGAGATGCCTTTACTGGGCTCCAGCCAGCTCTTGCAGGTGGGGGTACGCCATCGTTTCTGGATCTTGACCTCAGAGTACGGGATCTCCTGGGCCTGAGGGTTGTGTGGTTTCATGTTGTGGAAACTGAGAGCAGTGTAGTGGAGCTCATGCTGTGAGTGGGAAGTGGCCGGTGCTGGGACAGATGGTGGGAGGAGGGTGCATTCAGGTGACCCTGAGTGGGAGGAGAGAGGGGCATCTGAGCTGGCCTTTGGGGTCTGGAGATGGGTAACTGGGGCATAAGGGGTGTCATTCATTTGTCCGTTTCACACTCATTTCCTGAGGATTCATTAACTCACTCATTCATTCACTCACTCATTCACTCATTTACCCATTTGTACCATTAACAAATTTTAATCATAAAAGCTTGTTCTTATTACTAATCTCACATAATCCTTATGACCTCTCTCCATGGATATGACTGTTATTTCATTTTATAGATAGGAAAGCTGATCTCATGTTCCTTCCTACTGTTTTGACACCACTCCTAGAAAGTTGCAAGTTATAAACATTGTTCCTATCATGTTTCTGTTGAACTCGCTGATGTTAATGGTGGGAGCAGGACAGCTGTGTGGGGAATATTTGGGGAGGGGAGATGGAGTTGGGGACACTGAGTAATACTTGGGGGCACTGCTGAAAAGCTACCAAAAGAAAAGGGCAACAAAGGAGAAGGGTGTTGGTATAAGGAAAATGGGACAGGACTTGGCCAATGATGGGCTCTGGGGGAGGCAGGAGAGGACAGTTCTCAGATCTGAGGGGCTGTGCCAGGAAACCTGGGGGAGGGCCAAGTTTAGGGGCAGAGGAGGAATGCCTGTGTTCACCACAGGGACACTGGGTGGAATGTGGCCCCCAGCACTCACCTGGGAGAGGCCTTCCTGGCTCTAACTTCTCTGTCCATTTCTTCCTGCAGATCCTCAGTCTGAGGAGGAGACAGGGCCTTTCAGCCCAGCTGGCTCTCACGTGGGGGCCTGGCAGGGCTTCCTGAGGCAGGTGTGGAGGCTGCTGCCTGGCTGCAGGGACCAGGACAGGAACACATGTCCCTCCTCCCAGAGAGCTGCAGCCAGGTGTTGGGAACACAGTGCTGACTTCCTGACTCTGCCTCAACTTTTGCCACCTCTTCCCGGATTTATCACCTTGTCACAACTCTGGGCTTTTAAGTTTGGAGATTCTTTACATCCCTGCACCCACACACCACCACTTCCACTTCCTGAGGCCTTTGCCAAGCCTGGGGCCACCACCCACTCACATGATGAGGCTGAGGCAGACAGCCAGCAGGGCTGTGGCACCAGCTCCCTAGACAGCCCCCTGAATCACTCCTGTCCTGTGTCCTGGTCTCCCTGCAGAGATGAGACTCCTGGGGTGAGCTCCTCTTTCCCTAGGTAGGTATCTGATCACCCCATCCTTTCGAATTCATGCTGAGGAGTGTGCCCACTCCCATCCAAGACTCCTTTGTCCCCCGCCCTTCATGTGACTGCAGCCTCCAGGTACTCCAGTCCCTCCCCAGACATTGTCTCAGGGGCCTGGACTGCAGTGTCCCTTTGCCCAGAGTCAGGCCACTTTCCTTCCCACTCAGCGTCTTCGAGGGTCCAGCCCTGTGCTCCCTCCCTGGACTTCCCCCTCACATCTGACCTGGCAGTAGCAGGACAGTCACTGTCTCTCTCCCGTGGGCATTCTGGGCCTCACATCCCAGCCTGAGGTTGGAAGTAAGCTCCCTACGGAAGCTCAGGGAGCTGGTGGCCCAGGGCTCTGCTGAGTGGAAGGTGACCTTCTGGGAGACATTGCTTTGGTTTCCCTCCAGCAGTTCCTCCCCCAGCCACCAGTGCAGTGAGGGGGCCAGCTGGGTTCTCGAGGAGCAGCTGCAGTGGAGGCCCTCATCCTCCCAGGAGCAGGAGGGTCCCTGAAGCTGTGGGGGCGTCTGTGGGGAGAAACAGGGAAGGGATCAGAGGAGCCTCTCTTCTCCCCAACTGCTCAGGGCCCTGGCCACAGGTGTGTTCCTACTCACTCTTCACACTGAGGGTCACAGAGGCTTCCAGAGAGGCTGACTTGTGCTGCTTAGCTGGGCAGATGTATTTCCCATGGTCCTCCAGTTCCACCTGGGGCAGCTTCAGGACCCCTGGGTGTGTGGACTCCAGAGTCAGGCTGCCCCGGGTCTACCTCATACTGGCGGGTGGGTTGCTGTCAGGTTTACACACCAGATGCAGGGACTTGCCCTCCTGGACTTGGAGAGATGATCCATTGGACAGAACTTTATATACTGGCAAGAAAAAGAGTCAAGCCCCCTTGTGGTTAGGTCTCCCTCTGTCTCCCTCTCTCCCCGTCTGTATGTCCCTGCCTCTCTGTGGTTCTGCCTCTCTCTTCGTCTCCCTGGCTCTCCCCCTCAATCTCCATCTTCATCTACATGTCTGCCTCTCTCTTTATTTCTATATTTCCCTCTGTTTCTGTCTCTCTAATCATCTCTGTGTGCCGCTGTCTCCCCCCTCCTTATATTATGTACATAAGTTTCTTCTCTTCCATAATCCCATGGGCTCTACCATCTGGGCTCACCCCTAGGATACAGGGCTAGGGGAAGGCATTACAGCCTCTGAAAAAGGCTGCTGAGTGTTTGGCTGGACCACTCTGGTCCCCAGGCCTCCTGCTTTGGCTGCCAGTGCCAACGCAGACCCCAGATTTCTCTGGATGAACCTTGTCATTTACATCTGACAACAGTGCTACACTATGACCTGCCCAGTTCAACTGTGTCTCACAGCTCAGAGTCTCATGGGCGAGACACCCCAAAAGCAGGTTCTCACAGAGCAGTAAGGTATAGTTTATGATGGGGTGTTAACTGCATTGAGGGAATCCTGAGGACAGGAGTTGAATGAGACTGGCAGGTCAGGGAGGGCTTCCTGGAGGAGGAGAGGCTAAAGCAGACACATGAAGGTGTGGGAGCTGGCCAGATGATGGTGCTGGCATGGAGGACATTGTGGGAGGATGGCACAGAGCACAGCCACCAGCAGGGAGTGGCATGGTCCCTCCTAGTCCCAGAGAATGAAGTAGTCCTGTGAGGACTGACTGAGTGGCCATGTAGAGGCTGTTTACATGAAGCTAGTAAAAGAAATTAAGGGAGATTTAAAAACTAGTGTTACAAATTACCCATTACAAAAATAGTCACTGGATGTAAACTATAACAGAGGAAATACAGTGAATAATATTGTAATAAGTATGGATGGTGCCAGAGGAGAGCTAAACTTATCTCTTTGTAAGTTCTATGAACATCTGACCACAGTGCTGAACATTTGAGAACCTCATGCAGTGTCCCGTGAGGGTGTTGGGGTGGAGAGGCCAGCTGGTAAGCCGAGGAGGAGTCAGTGGGAGGGCCTCTCACCTCTGCTGTCCTCTCACCTGGCCTGAGTCTGTCTCCCATCTGAGTTCTGAAATCCAAGCTCTGCTTTGAAGGATGCAGGGAGACCCACTTCCACCACCCCTAGACAGGAGAAGATGCACCTTACCTGTGCCTTCTTTCCAGGACATGATGGTTAGGTTCTGGAGCGCATCTGCCCAGACAGACATAATTGTTTCCTGTTCAGTTTAGAAAGGTGGGCAATGTCCCTTTCCACCCAGAAACTGTATACACAGGAAGGGGGTGAAATTGGGTGTCCTCCTTCCTTCTTCTGCAACCTGGGTTTGCAGGGCCCAGCTCCCTAACCACAATTCCATCCATACACAGTGACCACTTTCCTGACTGGGGATTCACAGGTCACGTTGAACTGGATGGTCCTCTGCTGTTTCCGGCCACCCTCCAAGGACACCTGACAGGTGAGGTTGGTGCTGTGGTGTTGGGTCCCTGGTATGAGGGTGAGCACTGAGGAGTTGGGAGTCCCAGGACCCAGGGGTGTGAGGTTGGCCCCCATCCAGGAGAAGATGGGCAGTGTCTTTCTGTCATAGGCCCATGACATTGTACAGGTAATGTTGTTGGTGTGGCCAGATTCCAGGGTCCCCTGGGTGTGGATGTCAGGCACCAGATCTGGAGAAGAGAGAGACAGAAACCGAGACCTTGGAAGTGGGATCCCCGAGTGTGCCCCTAACTGCAGGCTTGTGCCAGGCTAGCCTCAGGGTCCAGTCCCCATTTGAGTCCCTGAGTCCATCCCAGGATGAGGAGAATCAGGTTCCTTCCCAGCCCAGGAGTCCTCAGGACCCAACCATGTATACTCACCTTGATCCCATTTCTTACCTGTCACATGGGCAGAGAGCATGTTGTTTTTGTAATTCTCTTTCACATAGGACCCTCTCTCCACTCTAAAGAAGTGTCTCCCTGTGTCCCTTCTCTGTGCATCTCTGATGAGCATGGGGCAGTTGGAGGTCTGGGGGTCCCCGAGGAGGAGGAATCGGCCCCTGGTCTCATTCCTCACTTTACAGTTGGGGTTGTTTGTGGCCACAGGAGGATCTGTGTTTGTGTTGGCCCCTCCCCAGAACCAGTACCCATGAGCTGGGTAAGACTGATTCCAGCCTCTATTGGGGTAGGACACAGTGCACGGCACAGAGATACACTGGCCCTCCTGCAGCGTCACAGATTGCTGCACTCATAGCTGGAATCCTAGATGCTGAGCCACGGACCCTGTGGGGAAAGGCCAATCAGCCACAGCCTCTACCCCAGCCCACATACTCTCCCCTGGGGCACTCACCTGCCCACAGCAGGGCCAGCAGCAGCAGCAGCAGCAGCAGCAGCATCTCTGGGGTAAGTGTCAGCGTGTCAGTGTCACAGGACTGAGAGGAAGCCCCAACAGGAAGCCAGGGGGAAGGGAGAAAGTTGATGATCAAGGAGGAGGAAGTGGGCAGCCCATGTGGTAGAGCTGGCCTGGCCCTTGGAGACTAAGCACTTCCACTTTCCAGATGGCGTCCCCGTGAGGTCCCCATGCACCAAGGAAGGCCCACCCCACCACTCTCAACTCCCTGTCCCCACCTATCCCTCTGGCACTACTGTCCACTCAGGAAAGCAGGCACAGCTTCTGTACAATACACAGGATCAGTCCCCTTGGAGCAGGACTGAGGAGGGACTCACAAGGGGAAGGGGAAGGCATGAAATGTGACATAGTCCTCCAGGTGAGACATGTCGTGATGGACGAATGAGTGAATATACAGCCCACCAGAGCATCTGCTCCCTCAGGGGTGTGGAGTCAAAGTGGAGACAGTGGCAGTCTTTGTCCCTGTCCCTGACAGTGACCCTAACACCCGAGGAGGCAGAGGGGCCCCAGGCCATGCCAGCACTCAGTGGTCCAGGGTGTGTTGGTGGGAGCACAGACCAGGGCGTGTAGGAAACCCAGTTCCACTGGGCAGTCGACAGTGACCTCCCAGGTGAGAATGGCCAAAGAGAACAGGATCAGGCCACCAAGGGTCCTCAGCTTGCTGGCCTGCTTGAAGCCCCCCTACCCAGGCATCCCTGGTGTTGATGCAGAGCAACATGCCAGCAGGGTGGTCCTTTGGAGTCAGGTGGGCCTGGCTCTTCTGCCCTCTAAGCCTCACTTTCCTCATCTGTCACAGGGAGGTATCAAAGTACCCAACTCTCATTGTCTGTGGGAGAATCCTAGATCAGGGCAGGTGTTGGTCCTCCCCAATCCTCAGTGGTCCCTCTGAGTTTGGCCCTCAGTTGACACTGCATCACGGCCAGCTCAGCCCTGGGCTTCCTCAGAGGAGACCTCCAGGGTGGGGTCAAAGGTGTGGGCTCTGCAGCTAGACTGCCCCGGGCTCCAGCCTGGCTCCTCCATGCTCACTGTACTGCCTCGGGAAAGACCTCACTACCTTGTGCACAGTCAGACGCCCAGGCTCACGAGGTGCGGTGGGCCGAATTGTGTCACCCCCAAAATTCGTCTGTTCACGTTGTGACCCCTAGTACTACTGAATGTGAGTTTTGGAGATGAGTCTTTTAGGGGGATTAAGGTAGAATGAGGTCACTAGGGTAGACCCTCATCCAATAGGACTGGTGTCCTTATAAGGAGAGCTCAAAGCACAGACCCACACAGAGGAGAGACCACAGGGGAAGAACCTTGTGCAAGCCCAGCAGAGAGGCCTCAGAGGGGACCAGTCCTACCAACACCTTGATGTTGAACTTCCTGTCTCCAGAACTGTGAAAATATGGATTTCTGCGATTTAAGCCCCCCAGTGGCGGCACTGTGTTATGACAGCCGGAGTCAAGGAACACGGGGTTGCCAAGAAGATGGAGGTGTTCCCACACGTAAAGTGTGGGGAGCGGCCTGGCTTGGTCCATAGTGGACACCGTTCAAATGGGCGGGTCTGTAGGACAGGACCGCTCTTTGGGTGGGAGGAGGAGAAGGAAGGGAAGGACTTGGTAAGGGGAGGAACCCCAGCAAGGAATCCCCTCTGTTCCTCCACCTGCTCTGCACTGTGCAGGGCTGCAGCTTCAGCCCTACCACCTTGCTCCTCCTCTTCCCAGGGAAGGACCAGCTCCCTGAGCTTGGCTCACGCCGCTCCCTCCGCTGGAGAGGCCTGTCACTGCGCCTTCACCCTGGGTATCTGCTTCCCATCTGTGGAACAGGGGTATTCTTGAGTGCCTGGGCTGAGGTGAAGCAAACCCTGCTGACCTGGAGTGCCGGGCAGAGCCACAGTTACTGCCATGCTGGTCTCGGCTGACCCAATGAGAGGGTGGCCTGGGAGAACCTGAGGAAGGAGGGAGGGTGGGTGTGGGGGATGGGACAGGTGAGCTGGGGGGAATGGAAGGTGAACAGGGTTGTGTAGGAGGCAAGTCACCCCATTTCACAGAGCAGGACTAGAGCCAGAGATGCTGGTGAGCAGAGAGGGGGTCCCGCTGTAGCCCACTTGCTTCAGTCAGTCCTTCAGCCTCTCTGCTCCAGCATCCAAGGGAATCTGCCTCCTCCCATCTCCTCTATAAAGACAGATAAAAAGCTAAAGGAAACCAGATTTCTCCTAAGGTCGTGGAGCAGCTGTAAAGTGTCATAAAGTCCCCACTTTGAGTGATGAATGCTCTCCTCCTGTGATGCTCTGAGTCTGGCTTCATTATTCCCATCTAATGAGTTAGCACAGCATCCAGAACATAGTTGACTCCCTAAGGGGGAATAGTCCACATCTGAGGAGAGCGGCACTCCCGAGGTCCCAACACCCGTGACCAGCATTACTGACCTAGGAGGTCACCAGACCCTCACCCAGCCCTGCCCACTCTGCTCTGGGCCTGGTAGATGGCTGGGCTCCAGGGGGCGCTCAATCCACCAGGAGACAATGAATCCCAGGGAGATTCAGGGCAGCAGCTGCTGTCCTAGGTGCTGAAATTGGGTCCGAAGGCGAGTTGAGGTACCAGCCTCTCAACTCTGCAGAAGGGCCTGACCCTATAGACTTATGTCCCAGTGTGGGGCCAGAGGGAAAAGGTATGGAGGTGGATGGATCTGTGGGGGAGCCGACATCAGGAGTCACGGGGCTTGGATCCTCTCTCTGCACCATCACCCCACTGTCCTGTTCACTCTGAGGCTTGTCCATCCTGAGGAGAATGTCTGTCTGCCCCACCTGGCTGAGCCACAAGCAGGAAGATGTGCTTGTTAAGGCTCCATGTTTCCTGCCCTCTGGATGGCTCCTTCAAGTAGTTTGCTTCATGCCAGCTGCACCAAAACAAAACTCCAGCAGAACAGGGAACTTTCTAACACTCAGGTCCAGCTCTGCTCTTCCCCTGGCTAGACATCCTTCCCCTCCTGTAACTTTCAAGGTATCCACTCTATAAGGAGTTGCTCAGGAAGATTCACAACCTCACCTCATCACACCACTCTCTCAGCCACCAACCCGCACACACCTCAGCCACACCCCTGCCACCACCTGAACACCTCCTGACCCTTCTGGCCTCCCCACACTGAATTCACCTGTTTCCACCTCCCTGTCATAGTTTCCCCATTCTCCATCATTGCAGCACATGCTTATCCTATGAGAACAGGCTCAAATATCACCTCCACACACAAGCTGGGTTTACGGCCTTTCCACCCCCTCCACCCCTGCCCTTCCCACAGGTAGGGTTAGGGCCACGGTTTACTAACTTCAGTGCTGTTGATATTGGGGCATTTGCAGTTCAGTGGGGGCTTTGGTTGTGTGAGGGTGGGCTGTCCTGTGCATTGTAGCATTTAAGCAGCATCCCTGGTCTCTGCCCACGAGATGCCTGGAGCTTCCCCTGCCCTGTTTTGACAACCAAAATATCTTCAGACATTTCCCAATGTCTGTGGGTGGTAACACCCCTGACCAGAAAGAACCACAGGTGAGAGTCTCCCACCTCTTCCCTCACAGAGTCACTTTGTCAGATTGACAAACTTTCTCCAGTTCTGCTTTTCAAGGTCACCAGAAAAACCTTCACCTCTGGCTTCTTTTAAAACAAAAGTGCATTTCAGCTCCTTTGCATCACATTCATGAGGGAAACATTGAGAAATCCCTACATATCTACCCATTTCTTTGTTCTCTAAACTTTTACTGCATGTCCATTATACACCGGAAACAGTGAGAGGAAGAACATACAGTTCCTGCCTCAGGGGAGTTCAAGTTCATGGTTTAGGGTTTAGGGAAGGCACAGAAACATGTAAACTATTGAAACACAGT
>PVIA01017461.1:0-15603 GCA_004024845.1 Tonatia bakeri
GTGACATTGTATGTGGGGGCGGGGTCTGAGAGGGAACAATGGCGCCTGCTCCACTCTCTCTAGGACTTCAGTCCCTTTGCCGCTTCCCACAAACAAATTGGGCCCTTCTGGTGCTGGCTCCTGGGCAGGTGGGCTTGTGTACTTCCTCAGACTCTGTGGGTTTTCCGAAGGAGCCTCCTGTGAGGCTGAGAGAATCTCCTGGCCTCAACCCCCACAGGTGTTTTCAGTCGGTGCTCTTAGGCTTTGTTTCCCAGCGGCGCTGGGTCCTTGGGTTGTGCAGTCTGTGTTGCTGCCCGTTTTCGCTTAGTTTGTCTGCGTGAAAATGTGTGGCTGCAGACAGCCAGCTGCCTTGCACTCCTCACTGGGTCTGCTCGTTGCCTCCTGTGCCCAGGGTCTGCCACCCAATTCGCCAGCTGCCGCCTGCGTGCCCTCATTTGCTAGCCACTGTTTTTTCCTGCCAGGACCCCTTGACCCCTCTCTGTAGGCCTCCGACTCTGCCCCTCCTTATCGGTTTGGATGTACGGTAGTCAGACTTTCGTTCAGTTAATTTCTCTCTGTTCTCAATTTTTGTTGTCCTTAGTTTTGGTTGTGCAAGGAGGCACAATGCAACTACCTATGCCTCCAACTTGGCCGGAAGCTCTATCACATCTGTTTCTGCATAGCTTAATAGTTAGCCAGTCACTGACAAGATTTTTGTACTCAAACGTTTTCATTCCAATAAAGCTTTCATTTTCTCATGACAGATCTGCTTGTGGTTTAGGATGCACATTAAAATGTCTCGCAGCCTCCTAGTCAGTCAGGCATATGTGGAAAGCTTACCTAGAACTTCTATGGTCTCTGACTCCTGGTTCAGTGCTTGTCTAGTATACTATACTGCTGCTCAGCCAGGCAGGGCTCCACCTTCTTATCTATCCCTGTTTGTTTTCTACTGTTCACTGCTTTTATGTGACAATGCCACTTGGTGTAAGACTTTTGCCCTGTGCCAAGTTAAATTGGCCTCCAGAAGCAGCAAAGCTGGCCATTTTTACAACCAGCCCACCTTAACAACACTACCACCTCAACTAACCTGAGAGAAGGAGAAAATGAGACCTCTCCAGGCAAAACTGTCCAGATAAGACTCTACTGTTCTTATCTGGAGTTCAAGGGGTTTTAATGAATAAGTATTTCTCTTTTTGTTGTTTACTTTGATCATTTTCCAAAGCGGTGGTCATTCTTGTTGTCCAATTTCAAAGTTGTTTTGGGTGTAGGAGAATTTCTGACATTTTTTCATGCTAGAAGCCTCCAGTTTTGTTCATATTTTTAAAATTACTGACCTGAAACTTCTGTATAGGAAACATTATATCCTACTTCTCATACTTGCTAGTTACAGCCCTCAGTGTGAATCCCATCCCATGCCTGACTTTATGAGTTCTCTCTGCATGCTATCTCATGGTAGGAAAACTATTAAATATGTTTTCCCTGTCCAATAGCTGAGTGATAATTTGAGTGAGAGCCTTCTAATGCTGCAAAGAGTATAGAACAGATTCCCTACCACCACGATTGAATCACAATGATCTGAACACTGCGTAGACATTTAAGTAAATCACTATTAATAAAAAAAAAAAAACAGCCCTGTAGTTCTTTCATATTTCCGATGCACTGCAGGTGACATATTGGGCTGTCATCGTCTGGCCAGCAATGACCAGAAGAGGAAAGTGTGTTTCACCAAACAGTGCCTGGTGGCAGATGAATGTGATCATGACAGGAACACATCTTTCAGCTTTCTGGAGGGTTCCTGCTGTAACAATATTCCTGTGTTTAAAAGTAGCGCATCTGCCATGCAACAAATAGCAGATGAGTTGGACTACGTTTCAGAACCTGTAAGATATGTAAGGAAGGAAATAGTTCAAACACAAACTTCTGGACAAAAGCTCTTAGTAGCCTTGTCAGAGTTAGAATAAGCTTGAGTAATTTTTAAAAATTCTGTGAATAATCAGAGGGGAGGTAGTGATGAATATTCAGAAATATCTGGGTGCAGAAATTTCATAAGAAAAGTGATGTTTGCATGTGGATTGAAGAAACATACCTTTTGGTTTTATGGTGATCAGGGTTGGGCTTGTGAGAATCAGAAGCCTTTCAATAAAAGGGCAGAATATAACAAAACATGTGTTTTCTGAATATATTTAACACAGAGGAAAAGGAAGTTTGTGTGAAGAAACAGGACAGAGGTGCTTGCTGACAGACGGAGGCTCCAGAGGACATTGTGAGACATGATAAAGCAAGAAAAGTTGGCAGAAAATGACAGCAGGGTGTGAATTCCCCAAACAAATATATAACTGTAGGGCCTGGCATTTAGAATGAAGGTAAAAGATTTTCTCCTCTCCCCAAAACAGTTACACATAAATACACACACACTCACATGACACAATGCTTTCTAAAATACTAAATGTACCTTTAAGGGAATCAGAAGATATATACAAATTAGTAATTAACTTTGTCATCATTATTAATATTATCCTATTCTTATATTAATTGAATAATTATTTAGGACTATTAAGGTCCCAGTGTTACCATCAGAATTTGTTTTCACATTTCAATATATATTGTTAATGTGGAAACCCAGGTGTATACCTGTAGAGGCTTTCTTCTCAGGTGATGCCTCTCTACCACCTGTCTAACAATTCACTGCAGCCCTGAGGCATTTTTCAGAGTCAGCTATTTGTACTAAAAAGGAACTAATGAATAGTGCGAATGCCACTTAAAAATTATCAGAAGGCACAGATGTTAACTTATCAGATGCAAGGAAAGGAAACTCTTGCTAATTGGATCCTATTCTCCCTCTGTCAGTTTCATTTAAGGAGACATTTAAGATGTACACAGCTGGAATTTGGAAGTTCTCCTTAAACAACACTACATGAAACCAACCTAGTTTGGAGTACTTCTGTGTCTTCTCCCTGTTTCTTCTGTTCTAGTTTGGCTCATCTGTCAACATAAAGTTGTTATTAACACTCGAGTAAATTGTTAAACAACCAGAAAAAGTTTCCAATAGATAAGGTTTGGGAACTGAGACCAAGAATAAAAGTTGTTTAAGTCCCAATTTCAAACAAACTCAGCCAGGCAAGGTGTGTGTGTGTGTGTGTGTGTGTGTGTGTGTGTGTGTGTGTGTGTGTGTGAAGCTAATCCAATCTCAAATTAGAACAGATTTTAAAAGAACTGTAAGACTTTAGAATTGAAAGTGACATTAGATACCATCTAATTGAACTATTTATTTTACAGGCTAGAAAGCCGACACTCAGAGAGGAGAAGTGGCTGGATGAAATTATAAAGCACTATTCTCGAAAGACACTTACTAGGATGATGTTCTCTTTAATTTCAGGGTTCTGCTACCTTTTAATGTACCATTTTGCCTCCCTCTCAAATCACGAGATTAAGGCATTATCAATTTTGATACCAATTCCAGTGTGTTTTCCCATACTGAGTAACTCTTCACCACCAGCTGGGTGTTCTACAACTAAATTTTGACACTCTCTACCCAGCGTTAACATCAGATCCCATGGTCAGAGGTTTCAGGCCCATAAGACTGCTCCCTACCTCGGATGCCAAACACAAGTTATCTGTTCTTCTGACCAATTTGCTGTAAATCAGAAGTTCCCAGCACCCAAACCCTGAGTTTGATTGGTTTGCTAGAGCACCTCACAGAACTCAAAACCTGTTTACTCACTGGATTATGTTTTTATTATAAAAAGATGTAATTCAGAAATAGCCAGATGGAAGTGGTACATAAGGGAAGGTTTGAGGAAAGGGCCTAAAGCTTCTATGCTCTGTCTGACAGTGCCACTCTCCCCAAATCTCCTTGTGTCCCCCAACTTGTAACCTCTTCAAACCCGGTTCTTTTCCATGTTTTTGGAAAGCTTTATTACATGAGCATGACTGATTAAACCATTGGTGTTGGCAGCTGATTCATCGTCCAGCTCCTCTTTCTTCTTCAAAGGTCGGAACGAGTGGGACTGAAAATTCCAAACTTCTCTCCAATGAGATCTCTGCTGAGGACACCTTAGGAAGACCAGGGATGGCATCACTGAAGTGAGTGATCTATTCTATAAATTAGACTTCAACTAGTGTAAAAGCTGTTGAAGTGAGGAAACAAATTGTGTAGGTAGCCTGTCGGAAATTGTTTCAAATCTGACAGGACACTGAGCAGTGCAGTGTGATCTCCCAGCCTTCAGCTCTCACTCTGGGACAGAAGCAGGGCGCCCAGTAGAAAATTAGTGCAGAAATTCTGCGGCCTGATCCCAATGCCCAGCACTGCCCCTAGCAACGTCCACCACCACCATCACCACCCTCTTCTCCACTCCCCTCTGCCCTCCGTTGCAACCCTCCCTCCCTTGGTGGGTGTAGAATTCAGTCTTTTATGGAATCAGAATGAGTTTTTATAAGCAATAGCAACAAAAACAATATAAACAGAAATTGTACCACTATCAAACTATCTCATAATATTGTTAGTGACCTAAATTAAAGCAAGATAATTGCCCAGAAGACAACAAACAGCCACAAGGAACACTAACACTGCTGGAAGTGTGTTCTAGCACTCTGTCAGGGGCAAGCTTCAACGCAGTCTTGGAGTTTGCGTTCCGACTGACAGTTTCTTCTCAAGTTTAAAAAAATAAAAGTATTGAAACTCACATGTGTGACTTTTGCCTGTTGTTTTCAGGATCCTTCTTGTTAAACTAATAAAACAGATATGGAACTCTTAAACCTCTGCTGAATTTTGGGTAAATCATTTTAGGCAAATCTGAGAAATGCTGAATAAACCATGGCTTTTATAAAAAAACAAACACATTGTAATTTCTGACATACAGGTCAATGAAATATTTTTGTTGAGATTAACTTAATTTTCTGTAATGAATTGGCTAAGTACTTTCACCTCATTTTTTTAATTCTCAATACTGTCAATTCTAACAATTTTGTTTCATATCAGCAACTTATTGTGCTTGTCCCTAATGTTAAAAGTAGATAAACATTGACATGATCCTACTTTTCTCTTCTCATATGTTTCTAGGGTCAAATTCAACACTAATAAATTTGAATGAAATAATTGGCTGTGATTTCATAACATGGAGTAAACTTGTTTCCTCAGTACCATCTGAGAGAAGTTGCTGGGTGAAAACTTGCTCTCCCAAGTTCTCATGAGCTATACCTGGTGGGGTTAAAATTGGAAACTGAAAATCCTTCTTAAACCCAGTAGGACTTCTGGGCCACTATTTAAATGATGGGCAGATATATGTCACCCATGATAGGTTAGGCCTCTGAAAGCAATGAGGATAAGGTGTAAATAAATGTCTATTAACAAACTAAGAATTTTTATTCCACATGCTTTTCATCCAAAAGGGGATTCAGAATGCAAATGAGCCCAGTATAAACCTTTTCATGATTGTCTTCACTTATTTCAATTTCCCTCTCCATCTGCTTTCTCAGGAGGACAAAAGAGAACCGCCTGTCCTACAGGCCACTGCCTGCATTGTTCTCCCAGATGCTGAAGAGACCCTCGACCAAAAGGGACGTGAGCTGACCACACTGCTAAACTCTTTTAGGTGAGCAGACCAGATCTAGATACTTTTATTTCCTGGAGCACTTACAGTGATTGACAAATCAAAAGTACTCCGTAGATGTTTTGTGGAGTGAAACCTAGCAACCTGGCATAGACCCATACCTGTGGAATGTTGTCTTAGTTTTGATTAATGAAATGGAAAAAAAAACTCTCATGTTATTGCAAGATAGCTCTTACTGACTTCTGTTCTCCTCTTTGTGATCATTTTCTGTCCTCCTGGCAGTCAGCTCTGGTACAACTGAAGACAGATGTGATACAGTGGGAGAGGTCCTGGCCCTAGCTGGAATGCCTAGACACTACTGTGAAGCTTTAGCAGGTTACACAATGGGACTGAGTCTCAGTATCTCTATTTTGAAAGTAGGTCAGTATCAACTTTCTCACAGAGTTGATGGGAAGGTTGAAGAGATAACACATGAACCTAGTATTATTCTTAAAAACTATTAACTAAATATCAATTGCACTTGATTATGACCAACATGTGATAATTGATAGCAATATAAAAAGTAGAGGTCACCATAGATATAATATAGCCCACCAGCCACAGTGTACATATTAGAAAATAGCCCCAAAAGATTAATGATTTCCTAACACTGCAAAAATAAATTAGTAATGGAGGTCAGACAACAAGTCATGTGGCCCGAGTTCTAATCACAACTCTTTCTAGTGCACCACAGTGCCTCATGCCGAATCACTTTGTCTGAGAGTGGCACAACTCATTCTGCTGTATCCAAATTTCTACACCACTATGGAATGTGTTTCTTTAATGGAAACGCACTATGCAATAAATGTTGTTTTTAAAGTCAACAAAAAAATATTTTTAAGTGATCAACTTGATCGTGGTTCCAACCTGAGGGCAATTTGCCACACAGCCTCCCTAAGACGTTTATAAGTGCAAATTTTCACAACTCGGGGAAGAAGGCCCTACTTAGGGGCATCTAATGGATAAAGGACAGAGATGCTGTTAACATTTCCTGGGTATAGAATAGTCTCCCATAGCAAAGAATTATTCTGCTTATATTATCAGTGGTGTTGAGGGGAGGAAATCCTGACTAGATCCTTAATGATTCCCAAGTTATTTGCCCTTTACTTATAAAAATAATTTATTCTTACTAATTCCATCTTCATATTACTTTGAATTCATCTGGTTAAATGATATAATAAAATAAGTTGCTTCAATTAGGAAATAAATAAAAACTGGTAACAATAATTTAATTGTATTTACTATTTTTTTTATTACTTGAAATTACTTGGATCAAATTTGGGAATATTGGGCCTGAAGAAGAACCTCTTTACTTACAAACTGGGGAATATATTTTAATTCAGTGGTTCTCAGGCTTCAGTGTGATGCAGAACACCTGGAGTCTTGTTCCAACCACTTCGATGGTCCTGCTCCCAGAGTTTCCAATCAGGAGGTCTGTTGTGGAGCAGGAGAATTTGTATTTCTAGCTATTTCCAGATGCTGCTGTTGATGATGATGGGGTCCTCACAATGAGAATCACTGTGTAATGTCCTAATTTCTCCATTAGGTATTTTTTTAAATTCTCCCTGCTTTTTTTAAATACAAATAGTCAAGCCAGATAGTCATTTAATTTTGATGAAACATTTAAGCCTAAATTGGAGCCTAAAATGGACCAAAAAGTCCTATTCTTTAGGCTGTTTTGTTTAGCATGCCAGCATATATTAATAAAGTCTTCTGAGAATGCTATTGAAATCTGGAAATGACAGTCTTCCATAACTCCTTTCCTATACTCCGTAACCCTTTCTTATGTCTAAAATGTGTTACTATTGATTCAATGAGAGATTAGACATTTAGACAACTGCCAGTCTGACGTTAACAGAGTTAACTATGAGAGAAACATCCATGTAGGTTCTGTTTATTACTTTTGCAATTAGATTTGCATACCATTGATGCCTGCTCTCTGGAGTCTATTTGTGATATAAGAAGGTAAGGCAAAAATGAGGCAAGATTTATGACAGGTTCCTTCTTCGCCTATTCTTCACTCTCTTGTTTACTTGCTCTGTGAATCAGATGAAAAACAGGGAGAAAAAATGTAAGCAATAATAGTGCTTAATCTAGATAGAAAATTCTAGTCCAAGACAGCAGGCCTGGTTTTGATTACATCTAGTAATCAAGCTATGTACCGTATGACTTGGTTAATGTCTCAGGAAATGTTAATCTGTACTTTGGAAAGCTTGATGCCAAAGATTATATGATCCATTTGCTTGGACAAAAGTCACAGTTCATTCTGTTTTTTCAGTATTATGTTATTCTTTCTAAAATAGAAAAAGCTCCTTAGAATAATTAGGAAGTTGGTTCATAAGTGGGTAATATTTGTTTTCCAGGCATGGGAGAACAGGGAACACAATATTTTAATGCTGCTGAATTGAGCTAGATAGCAGTGAGTCCTGCTATATATCAATTATAAAGGTCAATAGTAATTAACCTTGCATCTCAAAACCCAGTAAATTAGCCCTGGTTGGGTGGCTCCATTGGTTGGAGCATCATCCCATGCCCAAAAAGTTGTGAGTTCAGTCAGGGCAAATACCTAGGTTGTGAGTTTCATTCCCAGTTGGGGTGTGTGTACAGGAGGCAACCAATAGATGTTTCTCTCTCCCTCTCTCTCTTGCTCTCAAATCAAGAAACATGTCCTTGAGTGAGGATTTTTTAGAAATTGCAGTAAATTGTATGTTCTTGGACTTTTCTGATTATACTTTTCTGAAAAAAATGCATATGCCTAATGATGAATGAACCTTGTACTCTGTGAGAGAAGAGGGCATAGAGTGCATTCCTTTGCCATGATTTTCAGGTCCAGAGGACGACTGTCGATTTTGTGCTGAGCACTTTCAAACTTGTATCAGTACTATTCCTAATGGTCGTGGCCTGGACAAATCAGTTTCTGAAGGCAGGGGACACTACACTGGTATTAAGTCACTACACGAGCACACTGTCTCACTCTCTCTCACACACACACACATACACACATTATCTATTAAAATATATAACCAGGCATATAAGCATTTGCTTATTCTAAATACTTAATTTCAAAGTTGCCAATTTATTGTTAAGTAAGGTCATAATCTGGATCATATGTTACATTGGTTCATTCATTTAATCATTTGTTTTATTACTCACATAGCATATATTTATTGAATAATATGCGTTAGATACTGGCTACTGTTCTAGTTGTAGCTACTGAGATTCCTACCAGTAAATTTGTCTTTATACATTGATTTCGCAATTGGAATTCAATGTTGCAGTAAGAACTTTTTATATAAAGTGAGTGAAACCATACAAACTGTAACTATACAGTAATGAGACTGACTTTTAAAGTCATATTTGATCCCATATGAGATGATTGACATTTAGTAACAATGGAAGATTATTGCATTTTTCAGGATCACCTTTAGTAACTGTTTATAAGCATTCTTAATTTACATATCATGATCTTCTGGAAAATATGAACTGTGAAAAAACTTACTGATTTTAAAAATTGCATTTACTCTCCAGAATAGTAAAACAAATATCCCAGACTATTAAAAAGTTTTGAGTGATATTTTCTTTCTTGAGGGATAATGTAAAACATATTCTTTAATATTAAAAATCAACAAAAAAATCACTGTCAAGAGAAAGAAATGGAATTATGGTATCCTTGGAAACCTTTTCAGGTTTGTAAAACCCAGGTTGGAAATACTTCTTTAGGGTAATAGTATGACACAAATTTGATAACAAATAAAATTAAATCTTTTTTAAATAAAAGCTTTGTGCCAAACCCTCTAAAAGTTTCTTCAGGAAAGAGAAAGAAAACTAAGAGACCCTGCTTTTAGTCACAAATAGTGACTATTAAAGGGGACTCCCAAGTGACCTTTATCACATTCATTAAGACATCTGTCTCCTAAAAAGAAAATATGATAGTGATGTTAATGTCTAATCTGGGGAAAAGGAATATTAGGGTCAGATAGAAGATAACTTACTTTAGCATACATTTTTTTGAGAAAATAAAATAGCAATAATTTGACTTTGATCATCGTTTTTGCCAATAACAAAAGCTCATTGATGTCTATTATTAGGCTTTACCTTATTAAGAACAAAAAAATTAAATACAGGTTAGAAATAAGTAGTACAATGAAAATAAACTCTCATTTTGTACAACAATTTGTCAAATATGCATAGATGGAGTCAGACTAGGATTAGTTGTAAGATACCACTTTCAAAATGAGCTTGAGTGCGTAAGGAACAGAGGTGTTGCATAGGATGGCTGCTCTAAAAACATTATTATTGGCGTTACCCATGGGTTCAGGTGATTTGGGGGGACATAATTCAACAACTTTGATGCCTGTGGTTGAACAAACAACTGATTTTTTAAAGATTTTACTTATTTATTTTTAGAGAGAGGGGAAGGGACTGATAAAGGGAGGAAGAGAAACATAGTGTGAGAGAAACATTCATCGGTTTCTCTCCCCTTGGGGACCAAACCCACAACCCAGGCATGGATCCTGACTTGGAATTGAAGCAGTGACTTTTTGCTTTGCAGGATGACACCCAACCAATTGAGCCACATGGGTCAGGGAAATAACTGAAGTTTTAAAGAGAGGCCACTGACACTCCATTTTGATTGATTTGATTTAGGAATGAGAGTGCTAAAAACCCTCAGAAAGACTGAGAAGGTTATCTGTGATAAAATACTTACTGAGAGAGTATAAAGATAACATCAGACATTACCTTGTTTCCAGGGGGAAGCCATTTTCCCCAAAATCCTTAAACTGGTGTTTCAGAAATCTTTGTGTGATCTGTGACAGATAATGTGTCCCTAGCTTTTTGGAGCCAAGACTGCTAACCTCTTGATTCTATTTTCTTTGGACCCCTCTCACTGCCTCACTTTTTGCCCTACCTAAGTGTCCCCAGATTGACACAGAGGGCTGTTTCCCACAATGTGTTTAAAAGACTCTGTCTGTCAGTGAAGAGTCACAAAAAAACATTCTGGTTTCGGCAACATCTTACTGTTGGAGTGTGTGTGTGTGTGCGTGTGTGTGTGTGTGTGTTTGTGTATACATACATGCATTTTTCCTCCCAGTTCTCCTCTCACACCAAATAAAAGACACAGGAATGTTTATCTTAGTTTTTATTTTGAATTTAATGTATCTACAAAGAAATTAAAGAATATCTGTGTGTATAACACCATTCACAGTATACCAGACACTTTGGGCAATGATTCACATCGAAAGGGGGACTATCTAGCTATTTTAATAAGTTTAACAGGTTTGTTGAAATTGTATTTACAAGTTTTTGTAAGTTGTAAACTGAACTTCTGATAGTCTCTTTGGTACAAATTGTTATTTTCTTCTGTATATATACATTCCACTTTTTCTGCTCTCAGAAATTCCTTTGAGTGAACAAATAATCTATTTGCTAAAAGGTAAATGGATTGTGCCCATAAATGACACTATGGTTGTTAATTTGCCGTAGGATATCACCATAAAATGAGGATTTCTATTTGCATGGGAAACACTATGATTTTTTAAGTGAGGGAAATTTCCCTCATCTTTGAAAAAGAATTCTTTACTAGAATGTAATGGCTAAAAGTGTAAAACGAAGTGTTTTCAGTCTTCTCTCTCACTTCTGGCCCTATACCCATATGAATTATGTTTTTAGTTTAAAAAAAAAGTCATTTAATCATAAGCCTCCTTTGCCTGCCTGAATTTAAACAAACCCATCTCTAAAATGTATACAAATCAAAGCCAGTGAAGACCTGAATCATCTCAGAAGTGTTTTATTCAAGTTAACTGTGCTACTCAAAAAAATTAGTGAAAAACAAAGTATTGCACTTGGGAAATTACACACATTTTGTTTAATTGTGTATGAATGAACTAGTGGGAGCATAATTCTAGAATTTTCAAGGCAAAAATAGAGGGGAAAAGGTTTCTAGGCATTTGACTGACACAGTAGTTATGCTAGTGACATACATCATTCCCATATACACGGGGCCGTAAGGCAACCCTATTCCACTGAGTACTTTGTTAGTTGCTATATTGGAAACTTTTTTATCTCAGGCCATTTCTGAATGTGGACTATAGTTTATCATTCAATACAAGTCAAAGAAGCCATAAAAAATAAGAAACAACTGGTTTATTTTGCATATTAAAAGACAGGTTCTTACTGTGAAATTCTCTCTGCATTTTTTGTCAACTATATACTAAATAAAACATAAATTTTCAAGTGAAAAAAGTTTTTTCAGAGACATAATGCCAAACTGGATTGAACTACATAAAACTATGTAAGGAACATGGCAATTCTATACATGTAGTATGTAGGAGCTTCATCGTTGATTGAAAGAGGAATTTAAGTTCTGTAGAAATATAGTTCACAAACGTATGTTTCTAACAATTTAAAAGTTTCATAGTAAGTGGCTTTGAGGCAGGATAAAGAGAAGTTAGGGAAAGCTCCCAATAAGTGGAATGAGGAAGCAGGAGCTGGCATCCTCTCACCAGAGCCCCATCTCCGGGCATGATCAAAGAGAAACCAGTTTATGGCAGGAAAACCCCTATGGTGGTCACAGAAGTCAACAACAAGGACTGGCGAAAACCAGATCATTCCAAGGTGGAGAAAAAATGAGCAGAGATTGACCCCAAAGGTACTTATATCATCATTATAATGAAAGCTGACACCACAGTTAGAATGGGGGCTAATAGATGGTTGAATGCTATAACACTTCTGGAACAGACTATATAAGAGATGACCTCCTCCCAACTCAAAGGCATAGTCAGAATTTGGTGCTGCAAAATTCAGAAATGATTTACTCTTGGAAACACGTAAAATCCTAAGAACTGACTGACCCAACACAGAACTAACTCACGAGTGTGCCAGCATCCACTGAGAAGTGTACTTTCACTTCTCTCACAGGGGCACTCTGTGAGATTTGCCGCCAAGGGAGCACTGGGTAGCACAGAACCCTGATCATGTCTCCAGGAACCACGTCTTAGACTCTTTTTCTCTACTTGAATAAAACCCTTTTGCTCTCACTCAGACTTGTTCTTGAATTCTTTCCAGTGCTAGTCAAGAGCTTGGAGGTCTCAGAACTTACTGGGGCAGGGTCAGCCCCCAGCATGGAACTGGTCCCGTGACAACATGAACAAATCAATGAGCTCAAAATATAATTTATGAAATACCTTCTTTGATTTCAACTAGAAAGAAAGTATTCTATACTTGAATGTAGATTAACTGGCTTCCTAATTGGAAGTTGTGATATTGTGATATAAGAAATATGTTTTTGATCTTCCTTCATGATCCCTGGCACCAGAGCATCTAAAACTCTTGAAGTTTCCTGAGTGACAGAGGTGAGAGAAGCATCTTTTGTTATTTAAAATAAGTTCCTTTCTACCATACCTGAGTTTACTAATGAGGTGACTCTTGGTGGGTCATTTCAGGATAGGGGCTGGTTGCCAGAGGAATCAGCTGTGTGATTAGAGGTTCTGGAACTAGTAGCCCTAACCCAAAACTCCAGGGAATGAAGGGTTGGAGACTGAGTTAATCATAATTGTCCAATGATTTAATCAACCATACTTTTATTTAAAAAATACAAAAAATTGAGGGTCAGAAAAATTCCACATTTGTGAACACATAGATTCTGGGAAAGTGGTGAGTCAAGAAAGTGCATGAAAGTTCCATGACCCTTTCACCCCACCAAAATTCTTTGTCCTACACGTTTTGCTCATTTGATTGTTCCTGAGTCTTTTCCTTTCTAATAGTCCAGTAATAGTTAAATAAAGCACTTGACTATTTTTACTAGAACAGCTGACAGAACTGTGAGTTCTAGCAAATTATTTAACCAAGGAATGGAATCATGGGAACTCTTAATTTATAGTCACTCAGAAGTAGGCAAGGTTCAAGACTTTTGATTAGCATCTGAAATAGGGGTGGGAGCAATCTTGTGGGTCTCCAATTTTATCTGTGGAGTCTGAGCTAATTCCAAGTAGCATCTGAATTAAATCTTTATACAGTCAGTGGTGACCAGAGAGTTAAGAATTAGTTGTTGTTTAAAAAAAAACCCCACATATTTGGTGTTCAAAGTGTTATAAAAACATATCATAGGAGCTGTCTCTAAATAACTTTAAACTATATAGAAATTATATCTTGGGTCCTTATGTATTCAAGTTGCTAGTGATTCTTATGAGAAAAATGAGAAACTGACAACCAGTATTTTTAGCACTGGATAGGATAGCAACTTTTCCCCAAAGACAGGCAAGAATGTATATTTCAAAATTTGTATCGTGATTCTAAGTGTACTAGTCATCAACAACTTAACAAATGTTCAGCAGGATAACAGAGGATTTCTAGAGGAGAATATACAGAAAGTCCAAATATGGCATGTTCTGAAAAAAAATCTGTCAGTACAGGAGGAGAGAATATGTTTGATCCTATACCATACATTACAGTAGAAATGGGTGAGGGGAGGTAGGGAGTAAGCAGTTGTACTATTGAATGTGAAATTTCTGTAAAAGCAAGTACAGATTTACAAATATATAAAGTTGATGGATTTTACTATTGTGGTTTATTCTATCATGTACACCTAAATATCACCACATACACAATGGACTGATACTAGACATTGCTTTATTGTTTTGGCCTTTCTTATCAACTATTTCCATTACTTTATTTCAAAAAAGGGCTTTATTGAATATCTGCTACATGCCAAATACCTCTTTTAAAATATATTATTTGTATTATACTATTATATGTTATTATATTATTCAGGTCAACAGACCAGAATACAATTGTCATTGAAAAATAGTTTGTCACTCACAGATCCCAAGGAGGGGAGAGAAGGCATGAGGGGCATGACAGGGGAAAGGACCAGGGTCAGACAGAAGGCAGAGGGAGGAATACTGTGGCAGGAGCCTTTATTATGTTTTCTGAGAAAAGGAATGGTTGAGATGAGGTAAGCAGATTTAGAATAGGCTTGTGTGAATAATTTTACCAGGCTCTGGGTATAAGAGCTGTCCCTCATTGACCAGCGCCTGCCTCTGGAGTAATTAGGGCAGGGGAATAGTGGCCCAGAGTTAAGAGCCCCGTAAAAGAAGTGGTTGGAGTAAAGCCTCTGGATTGCTGATTTGCATATAAAAGCCAAGTTCTCAAACATGGCTAGGAATTAGGTTTGGGAAGGGAAGTCCCTTCAGAGTCAAGAAAGCTCCAAGATATTACAACATCAATAATACAGAATATAAATAAATCATTAACACAGCACCTTGTTAGGCACTGAAACTATAAGAATTAATTCATACCAGTGTATAAAAAAAAGCAGTACATAGGAAGTTTAAATCTCAGCACTGCACTTATAGAGTGAAATGACATAAATTATAATCAATTGTAGCATATTTTTTTTAATTTGAAAAATAAAGAGTATATCTACCTCCAGGGTTGTTATAGGGATTAAAAAACTGTATTTGGGGTTCTGGCCAACATGGAGGTGTAGGTAGAAACCCTTCACTTCCTCACACACCAAAAGGAGGATAACAACCAATCTAAAATCAATAAACAATTAGAGGGGCCAGAAAATCAAAATATATGGAACTCTGACAACCAAGAAATCAAAAAAGTCAACCACACTGGTAAGAACCCAAGGCAAAGCAGCAGACCACGTGGGTCAGGCTGGCTGAAGGCAAAACTGAGACTCAGAGTTGACTGTGGACTATGGTGGGGGTTGCCTCAGTGGTAGAAACTCCCAGTCTCACACAAGAGTTAGTTAAAAAGTGGGCTAGAGCTGAGCAGGAGAGCTTCATTGTTCCCTCTCTGCCGCTCCCACACAGGCAGCACCGCAGCACAGCAAAGAAGATTATGCTGCCTGCATGAATACCTAAGGCCCCACCCCCTTACAACTTAACAGGTGCTCCAAGAAAAGAAATATGGCCCAAATGAAAGAACAGAGCAAAGCTTCAGAAAGAGAGCTAAATGATGAAGAGATAGCCAAGCTATCTGATGGAGAATTTAAAGCCCTGGAAATCAGAATGCTCACAAAACTGAT
>PVIA01017462.1:0-15607 GCA_004024845.1 Tonatia bakeri
GGACTCGGTGCTGGGTCACTGAGGGGATGTGCGGGATCTTCAGGCAAGAAGAGGCAGGACCAGATTTGCCTTGGGAAGTGGTTCTCCCGGGGGGAAGTAGGGGTGGTCCCTCCTTTGTGGATCTTAATCATCGACCCAATTAAAAGGCCAAGAACTAACTGCAGATGAAGGTTTTTTGCCTGTAATAAAATACAGAATTGACATTTTTAACTTATGAAATGGTCATACAGAATGATAAGAAACAGCACGGGGATATGTTCAGGAAATAAACGGGCAATTGGCCTGAAGAGCTCGCTTGCAGAATGTGATTAGTGGTCAGTGCTGACGGTGACCGGCCTTAGCACCGCACGCATGCGCGGTGCCGTAGTGCCCTTACCTGCGTCCCCCGCCCTCCCAGTGACAGGGGAGCAGCAGCCGCAGTGCAGCAGGAGTGGGTGAGAGGGCGTTCTGGTGCTGCTGGGATGGCTCCTCGTTCAGGAAGGGACTTTGCCCACGTGCTCGTCCCTTGGACCCGATGAACACACTTCATCTCTGAGTGGTGTTTTTGAAACACACAGAACTCGGACTGAAAGCCGTGTGTTTCTTTCTTTCCGGGCACAGACCAGCCTTTCCTGGTGCCCTGACATTGTCCTCGCTGCTGTGGAGAAGAGCATTGCTGGAGGACACCTGGCTTTGGCTGATAATAACACCCCCCCACACACACACACGCACACCCAGAGCAGAAGGCATCACCTGCAACACACAGCTTTCTCTAATGAAAATAAACCTTTCTTTGTATGTTGACCCATTTCACAGACCTTTGCTCCCAGCGCCACACACATCTGGGTGAGAATTGCACCTAAGACCCTATGTCCCAGGAAACTCCAAAGAGACCCAAAAGGTTTGGCCCAGAAAGCCCCTATCGGAAACTCAGCTCTACCTGGCAAATTAGGTTCCTTCTCTGTGTCTAAGTAACCTGCTTTCTCCAGAAAAGGGGATATGGGGTGGGTGGAGGTGGGAATGGGTGGTTGGAATAAGGACAGAAAGAGACCTTGCTTGGAGTGACAGGGACACGATGCCATGTGCAGGTGATATTTTACTGGGTTGTACACTTGCACCCTATATGGATTGGCAAACCAATTTCACCCCAATAAATTCAATTTAAAAATCATAGAATATTTGTTTTAAAGGAAAAGTAATAAAAAATGAGCAGTAGTTATATTCAGTGTTCATTGAAACATTCTATCAAGTTTGCTCTATCTTTGTAATTTTCCTGACAAACTGCTGACAGAGGGAGGTGGGCGGGAAGAACCGTGTTCTGCTGCTGATAACAGAGACCAGAGGTGCCAGGGGCTTCAACTAAACATGGATTCATGTTCCTCTCACGGGAGATGAGGGTGGAAGTCCAGAGCTGGTCTGAAAGCTCAGAGAGGCATCCACACCCCAGCCTCCATCTGTCTGAATTCTCTGCCCTCTCAGTGTGTGGCTTCCATCCCCTTGTTGCCTCTTGGTGACAATATGGCTGCCCAGCTCCAGCTCAAGAGACGGTGTCCACTCAAGAGGAAGGAGGAAGTGGTAGGAGTATGGGTCTCTACAGAAACACAACATACAACACCCACCTGCAAACCATCAGCTCAAACTCAGTTCCTCTGCCTCTCGCATCAACAGGGGGGATAGCACATTGCAGTATCCTCCCCCCGCCCAACTCGGTTTGTTCACTGAGAAGAAGCAGGGAACAGATGTGGCACAAAGGAGCAGCCACCTCCACCCCAGAACCTACATTTACACGATGGAATGCATCACAGTCCATCAGCCACGGTCACACTCTGTCCTGGGAGCTCAACTCATGGCCTTGAGACCTAAACACAGTGTCTCTGGAGGCCCCAGGCCACAGGTAGACAGACCCTGCTGCTCCCCAAGTCCCCTAACAGACACATTCACATCTTCTCCTGTCCAACCTCAGAGGACACATATCCTGCAGCAGAGGAGAAGTGAGCACACCTGAAACCCAAGTGCAGCTCAGATGAGGGGCAGAGGACGAGTGGACCCTCTCAGCAACGCCCCACATGAACCTTCTGTGAAAAACGTGGAACCTGCCCATCGGACCTTGACAGCACCGCCCATGGGAACCTGAAAATGGTGCTGCTTGGGAAAGGGTCTGAGACCTGAGTGTCACAGGTTCCAGGACAGGTGGTGGGGGTCTGCACTCTCTCTGTCACACCTTCACTGGGCTCTGCTGTCAAAGACCTTAGCAAACGACCACAGTGACCATTTAATTCCTGCTTTCTTCTCTTCACACACTGCCCTCAGTTAATTTGTCCTAGTTCCTCTGTTAAACATATTGTGATACAAATGACATAAAGCAGGTGTGTATAGTGAGATACTGTTCACACACACCCACACCCAGGACTGATTCACACAGGTGAGCACACAGAGAGATGCAGAGGGTGGGAGTCAGGGCTGGAGCTGGTCTGCAAGACTCCATCTAACACAGGGTCCCTGTTCATGCCAACCTTGCCCACTAGTTTCTGCCCAGCAACTGATGAGATACAAGGCTCTGAGCCAATCAGAGAACCAGTGTTTTCAAAGAGGGACTTTGCCCTGTTTCTGGCAGAGAGGAGGGTTTCTTTGTCCCCACCCTTCCTTCCAGGTCGGAGACTCAACTCTAATGGAGCACGTTCCAGTGCCTGAGCTCTGAGATCTTCAGCTGGAAGAACGAAGGGTATCTGGGGGAACTGGTGAAGGCCAGGGCCCCAGGGCCACTTAGGAGGGAGTCTGAGAAGCTGGAGGAGCCTTCAGAGTGTCCCTCAGCCAGAGAAGGAGTGTGGTGCTGTGAGCCTGCAGGTGAGGGCACAGGGGGAGCGAGGAGCAGGGCAGGTAAGGTCTGCACTGGGACACCTGTGGGAGGGAGACAATGGGAACCAGGGAGCTGGACACCTGCCCGTCCCTGGGAACTTCCTGTGGTCAGAGAGGAGCAAGGCCCCTCAAAGTCTCTCCTGCTGGTCTCTGGGAACGTGTTCTAGGAGATTCTAGAAGAGGCATTGATATCAAACTCAGGTTAGGCTGCCTGCCGCTCTAAAGCCAATAACTGAGAGACAGGGACTGGTGCGAGGAAAGCAGGTCCATTCAGGGGCCTGCAGCTCAAGATGATGGGGTCTCAGCTCAAAGGCCATCTGAACAATTGGACACAGGCAGGGGCTTTTGTAACGATGGAAATCAAGAGAGAAAAAAAACACCAAAGACATGGGAAGCGGGGTGCTGGGAGTTCTCCTTTTGAGGGCAAAGTGCACGCAACACAGTGTGTTCAGATAACTAGCAGAAGGACAGCAGATCTCTCAGAGCTGAGTGTCTGATCATAGTCTGTTCCTTTTGAAGTTAGTTTCTAGAATTCTTAAGCAAGCAGGTTGTTTATCTGAAGGCAGTTCTTCGTTAGCAGGTCATCATTTACAGAAATTATGTTAAAAGAAATTGGGTTGCATTATCAGGTGTTTATCTTACAGCTTTATAGAAAGATGTTTATTGCAAAATTACCTGTAATACAGAAAAATCTGACGTACATACACGTTAGCTGGAGAATGGATGGACAACCACCGCCTGGCCGGAGAGGGCACCCCAGCCCATGGGTCTGTTGGCCATTTGTACCTTTATTTGGAGACATGTTTGTTCATGTAGAATGCTCATTTCTTAAATCACATTTTGTTTTTTTGTCATTAAACTGTCTGAGTTCTTTACAAACTTTGGGCATTAACCCATTATTGGATGTATCATTGGCAAACAAATTCGTCCCTTCAGTGCGTAGTCTTTTCATTGCTGTTGATGGTTGCTGTGTTGTGCAAAAGCTTTTTCATTTGACGTGGTCCCATTTGTTCATTTTTTCATTTGCTGCCTTTGCCTGATGAGACGTATCCAAAAAGATGTCACTAAGGGCTATGTCAGAGCACCCACTGTCTGGTGTTTTTTTCTAGTTTTATGGTTTCAGGTTTTACCCTTAAATCTTTAACTTTATTTTGTGTTTACTATTGTATGTAGTACAAGAAAATGAGGCAATTACATTCTTTTGCACATATCTGTCCAGTTTTCCCAGCATCACTTAGAAGAGACCCTTTACCCCATTGTATGTTCTGGCCTCCGTTGTCATAGGCTGACTGACCGAATAAGTGAGGGCTCATTTCTCTGTACTCTGTCCCATTGAACTATGTGTCTGTTTTTATGGTGCACTTTGATACCAGGAAGCATGATACCTGCAAATTTGGACTTCTCAAGATTTCTTTCTCTGTTCGGAGTCTTTTGTGGTTCCACATAAATTTTAGAATTCTGTGTTCTACCACTGAGACGAAGACCATTGGTGTTTTAGTAAGGATTGCTTTAACCTGAACACTGCCTTAGGCAGTGAGGACAGTGTAACAATATCAGCCCTTCCAGCCCATGAGCGCAGTGTATCCTCTTCTGTTTCTTTCTTCACTGACTTACAGTTGTCGGGTGCCAGGTTCATCACCTCTTGGGTTCAATTTATTCCTAGGTACTTTGTGCTTTTGATGACATTGTAAGTGGCATTTATAAATTTTCTCCTGGTTGTTCATTATTAGTGCATAGAAACACCACAGGTTTCTGATTTGTTGTCTGGCAATGTCCTGAATTCATTTCGTAGTTCTAGTAGCTTCCTCGTGGCCCCCTCAGGTTTTGCTCCCTATTGTATCATGACGACTGCAAATGAAGGTTTCCTTCTTCCCTTCTGCTTTGTGTGCTCCTCGTTCCCTGGCCTGGTCTGAGGGCTCTGGCTGGGATGCCCACTACTGTGTTGAATGGAGGTGGTCTCAGTGGGCATCTATTTCCTATTCCTGATCTTAGAGGAAAAGCTTCCAGCTTTTTGCCATTGAGTATTATGTTGGTTGTGGGTTTGGGAATCATGTTTTAAGTAAACAGGTTTTATAATTGTACCAGAATTGGATCCAATTTGGGCACTTAATTGTACTTGTATTTTGCTTTTGTAGATTTTACTGTGATGAACAGCGTTAAATGTAAATCTTTGTGTCAATGTCTGATATTTGTTCCTTTTGGAGTAATTCCTGCATGTTGAATTTGTGGTCAAAGGATGAAACATTTTTAAGGTATTTGGCATATATATGTGTCCAAGTTGCATGTAGAAATATTAATATTTCTAAAAGTGAAGTATATGATTAACATTATAAAATGTTTAAATTTTATTCTTTCTTTTTCATTTACAGTTCTCTATGATTAGAAATAAAAAACAATAAATATCTAAAAGTAAGTGAAAATACATGCCCGACTTAAAAAATGTGATTAAAAATGCAGATAATTTGGTAATCATAGGGTGCAAATGTCTTCAACTTCTGCTCTGGATGGAATGGGAGCCCCTGGGAGGGGCTGAGCAGCAGGGAGGTGAGGGGTCAGGGAGTGCTGGCTGCTGTGCGAAGCGTGGCCTGCAGGGGGCAGCAGTAGGATCGCGGACTCAGAACAGAGGGGCCTGCCTGCCTTCCTCAGAGGGTGATGCTGGGGGTGCGCACCTGACTGTGGCAGGGAAGTGTGGGCAACTGGACGGATTCTGAGGACCTTTGCACAGGAGAGTCCTGGATTCCCTGGCGGCGAGGGATAAGGCACTTGCATTCCTGTTCCATGTTTCATGGGTGATTTCCATGTTGCGATCCAAGGTTAAGGGACTCCTCCGCGGGAGCATGGGAGGCAGCGTTTCCATATGGAATCCAAGTCTTCTAGGTGATCATTGCTACCCAGCCCCTGCTGGCATCTCTGTCTGCACAGCAGGTTCCGATGGTGCTGTGCCTGGTCCTCCGTCTGCCTGCCCTCCCTGTCTGCCTCGCCCTGGTCCAGCTGCTCAGCCCCTGCTCAGGTAGGACATGCTCTGTGTTTCTGCATCTGAGCATTTACCTTTGGGCCCCACTCAGAACCCTGGAATCCCCCCACAACCCTGCAAGACCCATCCAGACGCACCTGTGTGAGGACTGAGTTCCTGTCTAGGTGTCTCTCACCTCGCCCTCCCTGCTGGGGCTCCCCCTGGTCCTCTGGCCCCAGCTCCCTCTGACGAAGCCCCCCTCTGATGACCAGCTCGGTTTGCTGTGTTTGGACCCCGTGCACCCATCCTGGCCATGAAGGGTGAAGACGCTGAGCTGCCCTGTCACCTGTCCCCGGAGATGAGCGCTGAGAACATGGAGTTGACATGGTTGCGACCCAGCCCCAGGCTGGTAGTACACACGTACGCACATGGGCAGGAGAACACTCCAGCAGCAGAGTATCAAGGGAGAACTTCGATTTTAAGAGAGGACATCACTGTGGGGGAGGCTGCTCTCCAGATTCGTGACCTCAGAGCCTCTGACAGTGGAAACTACTTGTGTTATTTCCAAGATGGAGATTTCTTTGCAAAAGCCCAGGTGCAGCTGAAGGTTGCAGGTGAGCCTCAGGTTTGATCTGTGCTTGTTTCCTGTGGAGTCAGGGGCAGAGGCTCCAAGCCCACCTGAGAGCACTCCTGGCTCCTCACCAGCACCTGTCCCCCCTGCCTCCATCCCTGCTTCTCTGAGGCCCACGACAGACCCAGGTTGTCCCCCAGGAAGAGCTCCTCCTGCGTCCAGTAAAGAGTCCCTCATGCCGCCCACCAGGTCTCAACAGGGAAGTGGAGGGCGTGGATGGAAAGGATGAGGACACCTCCCTGCAGTGGGTGGCACACAGGTGTTTGGGTTCAGCATGTCACAGACAGTGGCTGTGGGCCCCTCAGGTGCCCACTGCTGTGGGTCCAGGAGGATGAGTTGCAGGGACAACAGCTGTGGTGCCCACGCCCTCCAACCAAAGGCCCCAGATACAGTGCAGTTGAACAGGGTGTGTCCATCCCTGGAGCAGTGAGGGGGGATGCACAAGTGAGGAAACTGGGGTGTCTCAGAGAGAGGGTGTCAGGAAGGACTTGGTGTGACCTCTGGGCTGTTAGGGGACTTGGAGGATGTGGAAGCAGGGCTTTGCTCTGGGTTGGATGCTGTCAGGAAGGTGCAGGGGTGTCATTGGTCACTCACAAACAGGACAGGGGAGGGTGGTCACTGCTGTGGTCTGCACACTGTTCATGCTTCCTCTGTGCTCAGACCAACTGCTGAGTGGTCTTGACTTTGTCCTGATCCATCCCAGAGACAAAGTGACCTTGTCTGAGGTGCTGCTCTGTATTAAGTGCTCATGTCTGGGTGTCAGGGCTGCACTTCACCTTCTCAGGACACAACCCTGTCCTGTGGCTTCTGCCTGGTTGTTCACTGGGGAGCCCAGCAGGAGATGGATGGTGGGGGTCCTGGCTTTGTCCCTGCAGGGCTTCCTCAGTCAGACACTGTCCCTTCCTGTAGATTACAGGTCCTTTGAAGAAATTCCTCCCTGTACAACTCTCACTCCTGGTGAATTTCTGCTGAGCTCATCCAGGGTGTGTGTGCCCCTCCCTGCTGTGGAGACCCTCACCAGCACAGAGGGCTCCCTGTGATTCAGACTCACTCTTCCTCCCCAGCACTGGGCTCTGATCCCCACATTGAAATGAAGGGCTATGAGGCTGGAGGGATCCGTCTGGAGTGCATGTCTGCTGGCTGGTACCCGCAGCCCCAAATCCAGTGGAGAGCCGCCAGGGGACACAGCTTGTCTGCTGAGGTGGCCACAGAGGCTGCTGACCCCCAGGGCCTTTATGCAGCTTCAGCCTCTGTGATCCTGGAGGACAGCTCTGGGGAGGGGGTCTCCTGTGTCATCACAAACCCCTTGCTGGGCCAGGAAAGGTCAGCCAGGGTTTCCATTACAGGTGAGTGCCCTGCCCACTGCCCTGGGCTCCATGGTGCCCCTGGGGGAAGGTGTGGTTGTCTGCTGCTGACCTGGGTGTGTGCAGGGAACAGAAGGGACAGAGCAGGGACCTGCTGCTCCTTCCCCATGAAGCTGTTTATGTCACAGACACCTTCTGAGCACTTCCTGAGTGCCACACACGGTGCCAGGCAATGGGAACTGGGGACAAATGGTCAAGATCAGCAAAGGCATGAGAAAAGGGAAAATTATGTACAAGTGAAATGTTAGAAAAATGACTAATGTCCTTAAAATATAAAACAACCCAGAGGGAAAATGAGCAAAGAAAATGGATTATCAGTTCAGAGAGAAGGAAATAACTCATGAAAATGTGTCCAGTCTCACTCAGGGAATCGTTGCCCACGTGTGCAATTAGCAATGAAGAAACGAGGTGGATTGCAACGTGTATTTTTTTTGGCAGGATCGCGGGAGACAGTCACTTTTAGATGCTTTGTTGCTATAACTTAGTATATTTTTTGGTATTAATTGGCATAACTTCTATTGGGGGCAATAGAGCAATCTTCATCCCAACTGCTTATTTATGGGGCCAAAGTCCCACTTCCGGGAATTTATCTGAGAGATCAGCTTGCATTTCTGTGTAATAACCCACATAAAAGGTTATCTCCTGCACCACTAACTATAACAACAAAGACTCAGAGGCCCTGCAAGTGGCCCCGATGGGACGTGTGTGCAGGGGGCGCTGCCCTGTGAGAGCAGACACAGACCTGCTCCCTGTGCTGAGGCGGGAAGGTCACTGAGATCCAGGGTGAGCAGAAAAAACAACCTGCAGCCCAGCTGGTATGGAGGGCTGTCTGTGGTGTAAACAAAGTAAAACAAACATATATTTATGGTTTTATACTTAAAAAACATTTGACTGGCTCTCAGTATGTGTCTGGCACTTTATAAGCATTAATTTAATCCTCTTACTGATCGGGACACCAGGAACAGATGGTTAAGTCATTAGTTCAAGACCACAGAGAGAGTCAGGCAGACTACTCTGAATTTGAACCCAGGTCCTCCAGCTCTGAAGTTCAGGATCTTAATCACCAGATCAAGCCGACTCAGGAGAAGCTAACAAATGGGGATGGAGGGATTGGGGGGGAGACTTTAATGACTTTGAACAATTTTTTTATCTTGGAACTGCTCTCACGTGAGAGCAGTTATTTCAAGACAATAATGTTCATGTCACAGTGATAGGTCTGGGCGCTGTGGGGAGAGAAAGGTCACTTTCAGGAGCTGAGACTATCCCTTCGCAGGCCCCTTCTTCTGGAGCCCGCACCGCTGGCAGCTGGCCTTCTCAGGGACCCTGCTGGTTCTGCTGGTGATTCTGGCGGCAGCGGGAATCCTCATGTGGAGACAACAGAAAAAAAACAAGGCCATCTGTGTGGAGATGGAGTGGGAGCAAAGAGACAAAGGTGAGACCCCTCTGCCAGGGGTCACGACCTTCCCCCCACCGCCCGCACCCACTCCTCCTTCCGGTCCTCCCCATGATACCCCTTTATCTTTTCCTGCTTATTTCTAGAGAAACTGCAGCAGCAACTCAGTAAGTCCCGATCCTGTCCGCGCGTGTTCTGGGGTCCCTCCATTAGGGACTGTTTTCCAGTCACCCACTCCTCGCATTGTTCCCTGCAGGGTGGATGAAGATCCAGTGCCTGGCGCGTGAGTGCCCCTGACCCACATCTCAGCGTCTCTGTTCCGATATTTCAGCCCCTTCCCTCTCCCCTAACCGCCCAGGGGAAGGATGAGGATGCTGATGGGGGGGACCAGGCAGTGTGGGCTGTCTCAGTGGGGAAGGGGCTGAGATCTCTCTCCACCAGGGGGCGCTCGCGCGGACACCCCGGGAACCTCTGAGAGTAGGGGGCGGGGCAGTGTGAGTTCTTCTCTCCCTGGTTGGTTCAAAAACTCTGTATTCCGCGGAGAACAAAAGGAGAGAGAATAGTGACCTTTAAAAAGAGGAGTGGCCAGTGTCAGCTGTCACAAATTTATCATCACTGCTCAAAAAATGTTATATGAAATTTTCTCATTAACTTCCCTAATTGTTTCTGAAAGTTGGCAAGAAATAATACAGATTGAGGTGGATGGATTCTAGCACACAGGTACCCACACACATACACACGGTCAGCCTATGCCCAGGTACCTGAGTGGGTGGTCACGCCTAATCCGAGGGGGGCGCGATCTAAGTCCCCCAGGGATGTCAGACCACAGGTGGTACCAAATCCTGAATAAAAGGAGAAAGTTTGTCCTTTTCACATAAAGGAAGACTTCAGGTTGGCACAGCAGCGCTGCAGCATCACTGTTCTTGCACTTTGGGGCCATTACGAAATAAAATAAGGGTGACTGAACACCAGCGCTGTGATGCTGCGACTGTCCATCTGTCACAGAGACCCCTCAGTGATGAAGGGGGGTCTGCTGGTTGGACGTGCTAGACGAAGGGAAGATTTGACAGGGGCAGGATGGAGCAGACGGCAGAAGATCCCATCACACTTCTCCTCCTGATATGCAGTTTGAAACTTACGGATTGTTTATTTTGGGAATTTTCCACTTAACATTTTACAACCATAGTTGACGAAAGGTAACTGACACTTCAGAAGCTAAAGCAGGGATGTGAGGTGATTGATGCATAGACATGGACAGGACAGCTGTATGATGACACTGGGACAGACTGTGCAGGGTGCCTGTGAGGTCCTGAGCTGCAGCTGATGGAAAGAGGAGGGGGAGCTGGGGAGGGAACAGGCAGAGGAAGAGGTGGGGAGGGTGGGGGGCAAACAGGAAGATGACAGGGGGGCACAAGGGACAGAAACGAACTGACTCAGAAATGACATTTCAGGTGACACACTGTCTTCTGTTGCAGGTGACCAGTCTCAGGACTATGCTGGTGAGTAAGCCTGATGCTCTCTGTTTTCCTGGCTCCTGGGAACATTTCACCCCATTCCCTGCTGGGTGAGGAGTCATCACATCCAGCTCAGAGGCTCATTTTCTGTGTCTGAACCACCCCCTCCTGTCTGGACACTCAGAGAGGACCTTCCAGATGCAGTGTCCCCTCACCCTGCTGACACACACGCCCACACCCGGCACAGCCTGGTCATGTCCCCGGGGTCCCAGTGTGATGGAGGGAAGCCCAGCACTGGGAGAGGTTTCAGCCTGGTCTGCAGAGCTGTAAATGAGGAGAGTGGACATTGGAGGAGACTGAGGAGAGGAGAGAGAATAGGCTCAGTGAGGACAGTGGGTGGGGGAGGACAGAAATAATTATCTTTCCTTGTCTGTGTCTCCTTCCTTCCAGAGTGGAAGATAGCCCTCTTCCAGCCTGGTGAGTGGATCATTCTGTGTCCCCAGGACAACCCCTGAGGGCCCCTGCTACCTCTTTCCTCTCCAATTCTTGACTGGGACAATTTTGGGGGGTGACTGGAGGTTCAGGTCTCAAAGGAGTGCCCACTTGCTGAGAGCAGGGACAGCAGCTGTCCTGGAGTGCACAGGTCTCTGTGGGAGGAAGAGGCAGGAGGGGCGGGGCTGGAGGAAGGGGCTGCAGGGAGAAGGAGGGGGTGACCTGACCAAGCTCCTCCCCTCCTGCCCCTGTGTGTCCTTGAGTCAAGCTGTGTTCCATAGTCACTCCTGCTCTGTGAGGGTTGGGACAAGGACTGAGTGAGGTGGTGACTGTGTGTTGGTCAGAACACCCACAGGAAACAGACAGCCTGTTTGAAGGTGTGTTTGTCTGATGGTAATGACCAAGGAGAGGAGAAGGTGTCATCAGACCTAAAAGCAATGTGGGTGACTCCTTGGACTACAACAGACTGTGTTATAGGCTGATTCACTCACAGAGTGGAGGGTCAGAGAGGACAGAGGACCCTGCAACCTGCACAGATTATTCACTGACAGCACACCCCTTACAGCACTTTTCCACACTGTAACTTGGATGCTGATGACTGACAGGAACAGGGACAAAGAATGAGGCAGCACCAGCCACACCTCCCGGTGGTCTTGTGAGAGGTGACCCTTTATAATCAACATTATCACTAGTGTGGAATTGACCTCGGTGCTCGTGTCACTCTGACAGTTACTGACAAAAGTGCTCATAGCCATGTTTAAGGAACACGGATGGTCATCACGTAGAGGCTTTGGTGTGCTGGCTGAGGACAGTGACGCAGCTAGGACACAGGAAGGGGCTCCTGGGAGAAGGTGCTGTGGTGGAGCATCTCCCTGGGGGACGTGGGGCATCAGCGCTGTGCCGCCTTCCCTTTCTCCTTTCTTTCTTCACCTTTTGCCCACTTTGGCCAACAGTAACCAGAGTTCAGGGATGCTGTCCACAGAGGACTGAGTCCTGGGTCAGAGGGGGTGGGATAGGTGGGGCATGGACCCCAGAGCACATGGAGCCCCAGCCTGGCCCCGAGCACAGGAGGGACATGTTGTCTGTTATCACACCAGACACTTCCTCTGTGCCCATCCTTGTGCTCAATATACCACTCATTTTGTCTTATTCCACCCTAGACATTAGTATTTTTATCCCATTTTATGGATAGGAAATTGAGAGTCAAGATATTCCATAGTTGGTGTCTATGGAAAGAGAGACTGTGCAGAAAAGGACATCCTCCAGCTCAGGGGGTAGAGCCAGGGCTGACATTTAATCTATGTGACCATATAGCACAGGTGGGCACAGAAAATTTGGGAAGGGAAATAGGTAAAAGCTAACCCATCCTCATCCTCCCCTTCTGCATCAAACACAAGACCCCTGGGGGTTTCCTTGGCATGGCTGAGGGTCATTCTGGGCAGGATGGGGACCCAGGCTCTGGGCTCAGCCTCCTGCTCAGACCCAGGCCATGAAGGCTGAGGCTCTGAGGTCCAGGCACCATGGCTGACCCCATGCCCTCTGAACCCCCTGAAGCGGATGTGTTTCTGGATCCAGACACGGCACACCCCAACCTCCTTGTTTCTGAGGACAAGAGGAGGCTGCACCAGGCTGAGACACAGCAGAACCTGCCAGAAAAACCTGAGAGATTTCAGAAGAATCACTGTGTGCTGGGCTGTGAGAGCTTCAGGTCGGGAAGACACTTCTGGGAGGTGGAGGTGGGGGACAGGAGACAGTGGTGTGTTGGGGTGTGCAGGGAGAATGTAGAGAGGAAATTAATGGTTGAAATGAAACCTGAGAATGGATTCTGGATAATGGGGCTGTCTTATGGGAATGACTATGTGGCTTTCACAGACCCCCGAACCAAACTGACCCTTGTCCACCCTCCTGAGAGTGTGGGGGTTTTCCTGGACTATGAGGAGGGCGAGGTCTCATTCTATGATGCCATCCATGGGTCTCACATCTTCACCTTCCGAAAAACTTCCTTTCCTGAGCCTCTGAGGCCTGTTTTCGAGACTGTGACAGTGCAGCATAATCCCTTGACCATTAGGACAGCGCAAGAAGTGGTGAGGAAATCTCTCCTGCCTGACCCAGGGCCTGACCCTTCCCTGGAGACCCCAGTGTCCCTGGGCTCAGCTGGTGGGAATGGGGACCCTCAGGCTGAAGAAACATCTCTCCTTCCAGCTGCCCTGGAGCTGGGAGCCTCCTGAACAGCAAAAGGTCTCAGCAAGAAAACACTCACTAAAAACACAGTGAGTGACGGACTGCACTAACATTCATTCAATGTTTCCACATGAGAGACAAGGAGACCACAGTGCAGACAGTGATTTAACTTTCCAAAGACGAGTCAGTCGGCTTCGAACAACCAGAGCTGACATCTATAGGTAACTTCACATGTACTGGGTGGTGTGCTAACTGCTTCAGGTGAATCTCACTCACTAATACAAAAATCCTCATTTAGAAAGGTGGAAACTGAGGCAGGGTCAAGTTCACTGACGTATATAATTCACATGGAATCTAGTGCTCTGGGAGATATTCAACCTCTACCCCTCCCCCTCCCTCTCGTCTGTCCCTTTGCAGCTGACTGTCCTGTTGGGCAGGGTCATAGGCAGCCCAGAGGGGCCCTCCCAGGGCACCAAGGGTAAAGGTCACTGTAGGTGGCTTGAAGGCATATCCCTTTAAGGTCAACTGTCAGAGCCATGGTCCACCCCTTCACTGACTGGCTCTGCAGGATGCCGAAGTCCAGAGGAGAATTCACAGTGACCACGTCACACAGGGCTGAGAAGGGACCAGCAGCCACTTTCTGAACCAGCTTGTGACCTTTGAGCACAGAGCAGACCCACCCTCCTACTTCACACCTGAAGGTCCTCTGTGAGCAGGACTGTGGGAGGGAGGGGGCAGATGGACGTCAGTGGGATTTTTATCACATGGTAGAACCCACGTCCAGGACAGGGACACCCACTGCTGATCACCCACTGAGGTTCCCGAGGTTCCTGTCACCTGTGGGTCCTGGGGAAAGGCCATTCTGCCTCATCATTGTCACTGTGACTGTTCACCATGTGTTCCCCCCCCCCCGCATGTGGGTGTCATGTCACATGTGTTAAATAAATTTGTCAATAATAGTCACGCTTCAGTGGAGTTTCTTTTAGATTTAAGCCCCCACAGTTAACTTGCCACAGATTCATGGTTTACCTCCTTGCAACATTTTTACAAAATCCTTGTTGTATTGGTTTTGTATTGCTGCTGTGATAATTAATCTCAAATTTCATGGCCTAATTCAACATAACTTTATTATCTCACAACTGTAGGGAGAAGTCCAATATGGTTTCACCAGGCTGAAATCAAGGTGTCACCAACTGGGTGCTTTATTGAGGACCCAGGGACTAGTCTGTGTTGCTAACTCTGGTTGCTGACAGAGCTGAGTTCCCTGCAGTGATGTGACCCAGGCAGCCCTCCTTGCTGCTGTCAGAAGAAGCTTGGACCCTTCAGGCTGGGAACATCTTGAGTCATTCTCCCAGGGGCAGATGTGAGGGAACAAGTCAAGTGAAGGGAACCTTCATGAAGACAGAGCCCCAGCTGTGGAGTCACTGCTGGTGGGGCCCTTGCTCTTGAGCTACCTGCAGCGTCAGTGGCGTCAGAGGGAATCTGGGGCTCCAGAAGAGGCATTCAGGCACAGGTGGGAAATGTTATGAATGCGCTTTGGGAAGATTATTCTAGAAGAAATGTACACAATGGTCCAGTTGGGATCTGTGGGACATGGGAAGGGAGCAGCGTGTGGGTGCAGGGGAGCTGGACCCAACCAGACCACCTGCTGGCTGAGGAGGAAGCCTTTGCTCGCTGCCGTTGTTGCAGGCCCTGGAGAGTGAAATGGAGGAAAAGTCATCTTAAATACCAGAGTACAGATAAACAGACAATTCTGGTTTCATTTTCTGCAGGGGAATTTACTTTGTGAGAATTCCCTTCTTCCTTATTTGGGCATCGTCTGTCCCTTCCCATTATCAACCCACATCCAGGGACTGTCACTGTGTGTCCTGTCTGTTGCTTCCCTGGAAGCCCTCACCTCCAACCCTGGTCTTTCTCTGACCCAAGTCAGAGCTCACCCAGTGACAGCAGCCTTTTCTTCAGGGGCATTTTGTGAAAACAGTTGGTGGCAATGATTTAACTTGCATCTGTCTGAGATGGTGTATAGCAGTTGGAAGTCAAGAGAGGATAAAACCTGCTTTCAATAGAGAGGGCGTCTCTCTCCAGGTGACAGATAAGCTCCTTTCTACACAAGTGACAACTCAGCCAGCAGAAACCTGAAGCAGCCACCCAGGGCAACTGCCATTTTATGTATGTATTTTTAGAGAGGGGAAGGGAGGGAGAAAAGGAGGGGGAGAAACATCAGCGTGTGGTTGCCTCTTGTGCACCCCCTACTGGGGACCTAGCCCACAACTCAGCCATGTGCCTTGGCTGGGAATAGAACTG